>JAUJYS010000330.1:0-24976 GCA_033995665.1 Melogona broelemanni
AATAGAGTTTAGTTTCTATGCCTACATCTCTTTACTGCACTGCACGTGCGATCTTCACACTGACAGACGGACACTTTTATTCTTATAGTATTAGATATATATTTATTTATTGATTGATCAACGAATGGAAAAACGTATAACAAACAACAATATATACGGATATAACAATTTGGTCCATTCGCAATTGTGTCTTATGGCATTGTGTGAGGGCACATGTTTAACAAAAGTGCGACTATAGTTGACACACTGGTCGTCTCACTTGCATTGATCATCGAGTCAGCAACTATTTCAGTAAATAATTAAAATTTGTAAACATATGTGGTTGAGAACAATGAGCAATACGTGGAATTCATATCACGAAATAAATGAATGAAATTATTTTAGTGATTATTGGAATTATTTTCCTATAATTATTTATCAAAGGTTTATTAATTGGCAGGGTCCGTTACAGGAAAACGTGCACCAGTCCACCATCAATTTTTACACCACAGGTGTATTGTACGTGTTCTCGTATATCCGTTTAAGTCACGTTTTTGGGGACTTGTCGTTCGGCACGCCGATAGCAATTCGATATCTGATGAAGACAGCATGCCGTTGGTCGCGGCGGCTGCCAAACAATTTCATCAAAATTGCACGGGCATAGCGACACCATGAATCATATGCTCGACTTGGTCGGACCGCAAATGCTCTCCGTCGGAATTAATGAGATTTTTAACATAAATCCTTGCAACTATCGCCCGGTCCAAAAGCCGGACCCCACCTACAACGCTTTCGACGCACGTACAAATAAAACCGTGTTTTCTGGTCTATAGGCCGCCACTGGCGGACCCGCTGCTGACTGTACTCATCGAGTGTGTCGGACCGTGAAGAACTTTTAGGTTGAAAATGAACAATTTCGATTATCCATTTTAGTGCCTCATGCAATTAAACAATGTGAAAGGGACGCTGATGTTAAACCGTTGAGGATATATTGTATTACGAGATTTAAAGGTTCAAACCTCGTTCAGGGTGAAAATTATTCAATGTTCTTTCAGAAATGCCATAAGTCATAAATCGATTATCTATTCAGAAATCAGGGATTTCGCGGTGAAATTGTCACTGTCATTCCAAAGCGAGAAAAGATGAATCTAAAAAGTAAGATTAGACTGGAGTCAGAGAATGGCAAGAGTTTGATACTCAGGATTCAAATTATGCAATAAGAAAACTTTCAATTTGCGAACTAAAAAAACATGCCGAGATTGAACAAACCTTCATTTTTATCACAGCCCATGAAAATAATTTTTGCTGCGGATACTTTGAAATAATTTTATATGAATAAAAACTAATGCTGCGATTTACTAGACTCAAAACACTTACCATCCGTCATAGTTCACGGAAAATTGAAAAAAAATTAAAAAAAAATTAGGTCAATGTAACTGTACCTACTTGATCTCGGGCTAACATCAATCATTTGTGTCGTTGCTAACCATTAATCTGACTGCGTGTTTCTGCGCCTTGTTCTTTAATTGAACATATTTTTAATTTCATGCGCATGTGTGCGTATGTTAATCTTTTGATAATTAATTTACATTACATTGAATTGGAGATTCTAAATTCGATTAGAAGTTCTACGCTTCATCTGGGTGCGATCAGTGAATAGGGAAACATCTGCTTCCAGCGCCTCATGGGTCGGAAGTTACGGTACTTGGCCACAGTCCCACGCCATCGGACGACCAACACCCCACGAATGATTGCCAGAACCTCCTCTCAATATTCACTCGTACATCGAGCGTCTTAGGCCCAGAGCGCAGGGCGTAACCAGGATTTTTTTAAATAATTTTTTTAAGATCAGTATTTGGTTTGACCTTCTAGAATTTCAAACGCTGCCTACAATTTTTTTTTGTTAATTCTCGCATGACATTCCTATTTTGTACATACATACCAACGCAGGACATGAGCATCAAATGTCAGGCGATCGTGTTCAAGATGTGCGTGTATTAAATATGTACCCTTTGTCCTGCATTTTTTCATGAAGCGTTAAACAAGTTTCAGTGCATGGTTGTTATAGCGGTTTTGATGGGATGAGGAGTGAATTATCACCGCCACTCTCACAAACCGTTAATCATCAGCTTGCAACCCAAGACAACTTTTTTTTTTATCCGGAGCAGTTTTTTTTTTGTGCGTTTGTGAGTAGAAGAAAAAGAACCACTGGCATTGAGAGTGAATTTTGTGGACTGGGAATTTGATGTTTGTACGCGCGTATGTTATTTTTTGTTTACGATTTGCTGAAATTCTTGTCAGATTTTTTTTTTTAACTTTCCCCCTTGTCTTATTTTTACTTTCCCCCACACTCCCACCTCTCCTATATCATTTCCAAACTGTTGGGGGTGACCGTATACATTCGTCGAGGCCACAACAAATTAACCGTATAA
Organism: Melogona broelemanni; assembly: GCA_033995665.1. Lineage (NCBI taxonomy): Eukaryota > Metazoa > Arthropoda > Diplopoda > Chordeumatida > Chordeumatidae > Melogona > Melogona broelemanni. The sequence continues at coordinate 2,412 of JAUJYS010000330.1, forward strand.
TATATTTTTTTAATGGTTAAACAAATAACCAAGAGCGAAAAAATAAAATTAATCAAAAATGCGGGTACGTTGGCACCAAATTTCCCCCTTCTATCATAAAAAAGTATCGAGATAGCAAAAGAAGGTTTTCAAGGTGGAATTTAAGTGCTGTATTTTTCTCTTTTTTTTTCTTTTCGAATCTTCGCCGCCTTATAAATGAAAAAGGCGTCACAATTCAATAACCTTTTTTGTTTATTGTTGGGCGAGTGCTTCCTCCGACAAATTATTGGCAATGTGCAGCTACGAATTTTAAATAAACGCCATCCTAACAACTCGCATTGACATCCTCAATTAGAAATAAGAATATCTGAAAAACCTATGTAGGAAATAATTCCATATGATCAAATTTAAATTGAAAAATATTGCCATCATGACCACTATAGTAGGCGTGTAACATGGATAATAACTAGAAAAAACATTCTTCTCTGGTCATTTTCCTGCGGCCCTCAGGCCAGCAAATCATGAATACATGTATAATGACAAATGATTGCAGGCATGCCTCAAAAATCGAAAATATCAGCATACTGTATATGTGCCTTAATTATATCTAGACGCAACAGGCCGCAAGCTAGAGCATCGACAAAACATAATGTCAAAATATAATTGCTACATCGCCGTAAATCGTAAGATAGAAAATTTAAAGACAATCGATATTAAGGCTCATGTATTTTATCAATTAAGTCTTTAAATTTCTAAGGAAAAATAACCGTGTTTATCTACGATAGCATTTTCGCGTTAGCATGCATCTGATTTTCAAATTGGAGATTCGATTGAATTGTTTGTTTTCTATATTTTGACGTTTGCAAATTTGTAACAGTGTTTAGGCACGACTAAAACTTAAGCCCTGAATCAACATACATTCAAAATACTGACGAGGAATGGGAAATGCTTATGAGGAATGAGGACTGCAGCGCGAGCTCGATGTCAAAGCCCGAAGCCAGCATTCTTCCCTTCCTGACATTGCAATTGTCAGAACTATGATGACCACGGAGATGCTAGTCACGGAACGACCTTGAAAGGCTTGATCTCGGGAGCAACATTCCTGCGATAGACCTTTTTTTATCCCAGGGATATTATGTTAGTCCAAGGAATAAGCCAAATGCTGATGGTTGTTGAATAATGCGCGCTTGTTCTTTTAGAAACCGTTATGTGTAACAGAATAGTTTATGTTAGCTGTATCTACAGAATATTTTTTATTGAACTATTATATATTAAGAATTGGGCACACAATTTTATAATTCCTGTAATAAATTCATGGTCAAAGAATCATCATGTTTATTCTGTTGAATAAAGCGTTTCATCTCGTTAACTAGAAAACAATTACGATTATTATTTTAAAAAAACGCTATATTTTTGAAATACGCATTTTATTTGTTCATGATCACTATAGTCAACAATATCAACAGGAGTTTTTGTACCCCTCGTGTCCTTTGGATGGTTAGTGAGCTGATAATATGTTAATTGTGTTCGAGATTCGTGCGCACATTGGGACATCAAGATCGCAGCCTCTGTTTTCAAATACAGATCGCATGGCCAAAACCCAAACGCACTCTAAGCACATTTAGTTGGTCGACTACCACTCGAGAACTCGGGAATGGGGAAAAGTTAAATGATACCAGATACGAGCAAGCAAATGTCTAAACGCACCCTGCTGAATCACGCTTTAGCCGAGTATGCTTGGTCATTTCGACTGGGGTATAAGAGACCATCGACGTTATTAATGATGTTATTTTCAGATCGACATAATCGATATTTTAAATGAAGGTGTTTTGTTATTCTTTCCATCCGCAGCGTGTTCGAGAAGTGAACAGAGTTGCTAGATCTCGGCCCACACGCGTCCCAATGGCAAGTCGACCTATTCTTCCACTACCCTAACATTACGACGGGAATAAATTAGTATACCAAAAAACAATCCTGTTTTTTAATGCTCGTGTGTTAGCAGCCATGGACAGGATTAGACATGGACGTCACGAAAAACAGTAACCAACACACAATTAGCGTTTTGGGTAACGAGAGTAGACGAAAAACATTAACCAGCCAAAGCGAAACACATATTTTAATGGGTCGTGTCTATTTTTGCAGAAGTCAAGGACGAGCGATTATCAGCATAGTTTTAATGGAGCAAAGTGGGTGTGTGAATATGCTTTAAAATAGACATAAACGTCGAACGATATAAACTTAAAATGTCATATGTCTTTGGGAAAGCAGTTTTGATATAGTGCGTCAACACACCTACATAGATGTTGCCGATCAGCAACTTAAATAATTATTTTTTTACGAATGCGATAAAATATTTTGTAATCGTATTCACTAAATAAATTTACTGACAATATAACCACAGGGAAGTACCAATATAAGCACAGGGTAGCATGTTCCTATTCCAGAAATAGGTAAAAATAACACAAAAATAGTCAAAATAGTCAAACCTACTGTTTTGATTATTTAATTGATTTTCTAGCAATAAATTTTGATATTATTTTACTGATTTTTTTGCAATAAATTTTGATATTATTTAATCTAATTTCTTTCAATCTGAGTTAAAATTATTGTGTGGCTTTTTGCATTTGTTGGGATAAGTTCATTAGACATAACGCAGTCCTAATTAGTCGTGAAATCCTTGCGGTGTAAAACATTTCGCTTAACATAAACGAGAACTATGAAATCGGTATGCTTGCAAATTTTTTCGAAACCAAATTCCGCCTCATTTATGCCTTACTAACCCGTTCACCTTCCATTTTGGGCGTTACAAATGTGTTAATTAAATGAGGCATAATTAAGACCAGCAGTTAATCAGACGAGCATCATACCCTCACACGCATGGTGTGCGAAGGAATAAATAAATGCTGACTAGTGCAAACAAATCAATGTCAACAATCAAAATCAAATACAGCTAATTTTAGAATTATTGAACAAAAACCTCCGTAGTCTTGTAGTTATTGCGTTGGACTACTGTAATACACACGTGCTCAAAAGGCACCGGCGAGATGAATGTAATCGGCCCCCAGTGGCTCAGTGAGTATGGTCACATTCTACTGAGCAGGTGGTCCCGGGTTCGATTCCCGGCGCAGGCTTTCGTTTATTCGTCAGCCTGGGGTACTGGCGTCACCCCTGAGTTTCCATTAGGGAGTCCAGAGCTTAGGAGTGGATCCTGCAGCCTGGCTATTCCAGCTGCATCCCTCTTCCATTCCCTTCCCTGCCCCTCACATATCTCCACAGAGACACGAGGGTGCAGTAATCCTGTTGTGCACTAGGCACTACGGTGATTAAAAAATAAATAAAATAAATAATAATTGGAAGTAAAGCCGAGATACCCGTGCCTGAACAATGTCAGGTACACAGTAAAAATCCCTACCTAGGCATGAAAACTAGGGTAGGTAAAAGTGGCAGGTCTCCACCTGGGCGGGTAAGAGGCGGAAAACACTGGTAAGCATTAAAAACCATTTTAATTTAAAAACGAAGGTTCGGAAGTTCAACTGCAAACGGATAAAAATTAAGCCAATAAAATGTCCTACATTGTAAACTATCAGGTTTGAAATGCCACGTATCCGCTAACAGAAAAATAAACGCTGAAGCGTTTTGTGAGCGTCTTGTACCACTACATTGATTTACTACTACTTTGACTTACTACATATTCACTACATTGATTAACAATAACCTATTTGTTAATGTAATTCAATATAACATTAGCCAAAACAGATTATTAAAATAAAATCAGATTTGTCAGATTGTCAAAATGAAAACAGATTGCCAAATTAAAAACCGATTGTAAGATTGCGTTCGGATGATCGATTGAAAAAAAAAATAGCCTTTATGCTGACATTTTTTTATGCGGACGATATGTCCTGCGGGCTATACACCGGACAGTTCAGCTATCTCCGGACTATGTTGCCCCCGCACCTTACGCGACGTAAAGTCAACAACAACGTCGTGATCACGCAGAAAAGTCACCAGAATAACAACCAATATACATTTACGTCTGACCCACGTACATGTATCTACGTTGTCCGTGATTCAAGCATAATTAATAATAGGTATTCGCTGAGCACGGAACCATTCGTTCGGCCCAGAAAAGCCATTGACTTCTCTAATTATGTGTTTCTATGAGGTTGTGAAATGCACGTTGCATATATTGACCGTTGGCTTCATTTGCCAAAAGACAACAAAAAAAAAACAACCAACACGAGCAAGCATTCAGTCGTCGCTTGCGAAAATCTTGCTAAGTAACCTGATACTAGAATTTCGAATTCAGGCTAAGGTTTTACGGGTGATGGCTAGGCTCAGCCTATGTACCGTGCGAGATGGCTGCGGCTCCCCGCTTATCTCGCACCATTTCTGATGCTTAACCCTTTTTTTATCAGACGCTCACGATTTCCGAAATGGAAATGCAAGGTTGATGTCCTGTGCGTGTGTAAACGCTAAAACCAGAAATAAAAATCGGGGGGAAAGGATTTTTGCATACCCAACAAATCATTTGTCATACATTTTTCCAGGAATGGAATGGAATGTCAAAACGCAGGCCAAACCCTGGGAATATGCATGCATATTTTTTTACGCGTATGCAAATTTCTGTGCTCTAATTAGATACGGGTATGCCGAAATAATGGCGGCAACGTTATTTGTGGGACGGGCAATGTCGCCTTTGGCATTGTACATTTATGGTACAGCCACCACCTTAGACGAACGGATTTTTATTTCTGGAAACCAACAAACTCACGAACGCAAATTATGAACAGTTAGTAATAATATATGAGATAGGACGTCTTCTAGATCAAACAAGTAAGGTAACACGGTTCCGTGACAGCGCAGAAGAAAATAGACGAACAGAGCCTGGTAAACTATCGTTAAGAAATAGTATTAAAATGTTATTTTAAGTAGGGGTTAACGTTTTTAACAACATTAATGCAAGTGTAGAAAGATAAAACAAATAACCATCGGCAATTATGAATAATATTTGTTGAAATCTTTATTTGATACCCACGATGATTGTGAAAATAATTGGATTGTCGCCAATTAATATTTTTTGTGTGCGACGTCCTCACGTGTCGGACAATCATTTTGTTTTATCTTTCTACAATTGCATTAAGATGTTTTAGAAGAAAAATTAACCCATACTTAAAATAATATTTTTATATTATCTTTAATATTATTTTTTAACGAGAGCTTGCCAGGCTCTGTTCGTCAATTTTATTTCAGCGCTGTCCCGGAACCTTGTTCCCTTACTTGAATTATGAACAGATGTCTGATATAACTAATAGTTTACGAGGTCTATTTACGAGACGGGATTGGATAATAGGAGGATATTGTCCCTCTCGTTATTAATTTAAACAAAAATAATGGAGAATTGCTGGCGCAATACTACCTGGTTTCTTTACGACGCTGTCCCGAACCGCGTTCCCCTATTCTGCCTAATTTATGTTCCGCCAACACTCAGACCCAGTTCTGAATCGGTCATCCATCAATCAACAAAATAAATCTGTTCACACTTACACCGTGTCAGTAACACGGCCAGTATTTCATTTTGAGCTGTCCAACAGCACAAACGTGTCTCGTCCTCCTTAACCTTGGAACCGAGTGTCAATTTTTTGAATCACTGGAACGGAAAAGCAGAACCCAATTCTGTCAGAAAGTGTGACACGCCTATTTGGTAGCGGCAGCACGATGGAAGCACCTAGACTGAACAAAAACAATCTGCCGCTTAGCTCTGATGAGCATTCGAATCATGTCCGTGGTTCGGATTTTCCCCACCCTATTTCTCGATAAACTATCGACCTTAAAAAGAGTAGAAAGGTCTCCCGACAAATCATCAATGCTTTTAAAATGGAGAACACAAAAAAGAGTTTGAAACCGTTAATCTGAGACTCGGGGGAATTGACAAGGTCAGGATAGAGAACACCTGGTTTTGACTCGCGTCGGAATTTCAGTTGCGCCAACCCGCAAGACGTTCCCTCCTTTTTCAGTTGGTTTTTCGCCGCCGCGCATAACTCAATACATACTAGAAGCACAAACCACAAATGTTCGACGTACGACCGATCATAAAATATTAGAAAATAAATTGTATCTTTATTATTTTTGGCGCAAAAACAGTACAACAGCAAAGGTCGTCACGGCGCAGTTTCATTCAAAAATTAATATTACCAGTATGAGTCCATCTAGTGATTTTGTCAGTCTTATTACGGATAAAAATATTAACAACGCAATATTTGATACGTTAATATATAGTTTTTAATTAATTCCTTAAGTGGATGGTTATTATAAGATCCCTATTTAATGTTACCAACAATATAATCTGATTAAATTAATAGCAACAACTTCAGCAATATCTACAGGAGAAACTGTACCCCTCTTGTGGCTTAAGCAATGTTAAATATGTAATTTCCGCGTTATCATTATTCAAATGTTTCAAAACAAAACATTACGTTACTCACAAAGTCAGCAATTTGTAATTACAAATGTCATTTTTCAATGGATAAGCACCGACAAGTATCATGAAAATAGATTAAACCAATTGGAAATATAAATACACTGCACTGATGTTACAGTGATTAAAATCACATTGATATTGGTCATTTGTATCATTTTTAAGTGCATAAATATAATCTCCGCTTACCCAACCATGTATTCAGTATTCAATGCAAAGCAAGTGGAAATTTCAGACAAAATGCAAGTGAAAAATATATATTCACACCGCCGATGTCGCTATTTTGTAAATTCCATACATGTAAGTGTCAAGGAATTTATAATTATTATTATTATTTGTTTATTTTTTAATCAATTAAACCACTCGTTTCTCAGCTCAAGAATGACACCCGAGTATGGCTTTAACCGGCTCGTTTAATTACCTTACACGCGAAAATGAAGTAATAAACTTTTTCCATTCCGTCTACTACAGATAACATGGCTGAGATTGCGGATAACATAACAGTTTATGAATATAACAATGGCCCATACAAAACAGACAATGAGACACCTGCATATCTTTAAAAACTCGATTCGTGAGCTCGCTCTCGAATGACTTAATTTCGAAAAAAATAAATTATCCGTTAATCTCCCCCCCCCCCCTCCTTCCCGCCATTAGGGAAGCAGCAACCGATCTTTGAATACGTAATGCGAGACCTTCGATTCTATTTTTAACGCGACAACCCGACAAATCTGACTGCGTGTGTATATAGCGGCAAACGAGAGTGGGTTTAACCGATCAGGCGCGCGGATTAGGCGAATCCGCTAGCAGCCAAGCTCGGAAGCGACTCAATTCGAAGGCTAACATCATTTTATTATCGCCCGTTTTAATTGACAACGCGGTCGCCATATTTATTTTTCGGCTTGGTCACACGGGATGCACGTGCTTACGGTCACGCCCAGCATTGCCGGATTATTTGGTGGCTAACGGGGTGAATATCATTTTGGAACCGGGCAATTTTACTTTTCCACATCATCTCAGGAACATCAAACGTGTTTTAATTTTCGCCTATTGGTAATGGGACGCTCCTACGAAATTGAAAACAAGTTTTTTTATTGTTTTTATTCTTCAATGTCGGTAATGGGTATAATTTTCGTGATGAGGTCGAGTTTCGAGGGTGCAGCCACCTTGAAGCCCTGATTATAGTTTTAACATTTTTGTCATGGTATGAAAAAGGCGATTGAAGAGGATCAGTCAGGTTATTTATAAGTTTTTTTATACGAGTGTTTATAATTGGAAGCTATTATTTCCAACAGATATTTAATTAACTAACTTTTAAAAAATTCAGAAATTTACTTTTTTTCACATGTCTGCTTTCAATAGTTTATTGATGGGGGAGCCCTTTCAACAATTTTGTAACAATGTTTCTTTCCTTAGATGATCATTTGTACATTTTGGATAAGATGAATAATAAGGAATAGAAAGAATAAGTGCAGAAGCACCCCGATATAAATGTAGAATAAATATCAGTACAAGATATTTTCATATACGAATATGTACTATTTTGAACAGCACTCTTCGCTGCATCGAGAAATTTGTCATATCCATTACGGGATTATGAGGTAACCCCTCAAAATATTTTAGATTGAGTTTGATGTTAGATTTAGAAAGCTCTGAATATGTAATGGTATTTTGGCCATATAGGTTTATTTTTGGTATATAGGTAAATGAATTATATAATTGCCTTTTTATCGGGCATTTTAAACAAAATGAAAGTTTGATTTTTCATTTTTTTTTCCTAACAAAGGTGCGCGTAAGAATTTTTGTTGCCCGAAAAATTAAATTTGTCTAGACCGGGAATTGAACCCGCCACAGCACAACGCGACATGCCCTCGTATTCCCTCTAGTACACAAAATGACATTAAATAATTTCAGTTTCTATTTGAGCATTTTCTTTTGGAATCTCACATTTAATTACTTATTACATTACATTACTTTACTTCAATGAACAAAAATATATATATATCTCCCATGTCATACATCGTTAAAAAGTTGCGTTTACATTTATGAATTCTAAGCAACTTAGATGTCTTCATTAAAAAAAAATCTTTCATGAGGAAACATTATCTAAATTAGATCGCATCAGACATGTTTGTGTTCGCCAATGAAGGCAGGTGACTGGAAAAGATCGCAACCTCAGAAACGCTAATTGGACAATTGTAGGCCTGGCCGGTATTATGGGCGGAAAAGTTCGTGCGATGAAAATCTCTTTCCGATTTCATATAGCTTCCACATTTTGCATTTTTCCTCTTCCCACTATTAACTGATAACGGTTTCAAATATTACTCGTTATATACGCCAGAGTCCTTTGATTCATCAGCCACGCCCTTCAAACCGAACTCGCATTTATGGTCAAAGTATATGTCAGACCCCGAGACCCACTTTGGCAGAGGCCGAATCAGGTTTATCATCTAGAAACGATAAACTGACTCATACACGCTTTGTTTCGTGAACCAGACATATTTATACCGCTATTTTAGTATGTAAATCCGATACACAAATTTTAAATAAAGCAATCCTTGTTTGCAAAGCCTACGGTTCCTTTAGATGCAGATATATGTAATTTCACTTTTGATACAAATATAATGTTAAAGTAGCTAATACATGTATACAGGTATGTTTTGAATGTTTTTGAATGTTTGTACTGGGCAGAATACAGAGGTGGTTTGCCACTGCCTTCCCCCGCGCAGTACCACGAGCCAATCAAACGATCGGCTGCGCTGGGAATCGAATCCAGATTCGCTGGTTGGTGAGCGAGAACGCTACCTCTCGGCCACAGCGGACGTCCCGACAATTGCATACTATTCCTTTTCTTGTACTTATTTTTTTTATAAACTTATAGTAAAGTGAAACAAACAAATGAAGGCAAGTACTAATAAGGTGACGAAGAAACTATTAGAAACTACCAGTTAATAAAAAAGGCCTGAAAAACGTGCCTTAACACTAAATTAAGCAAATAATATGCGAGTATTAAAATTAGTTCATTCGAACATTCGTAGCTGTTTATTTTAATATGCGAGTACTTTGAGTCATGTCTTCGTTCACAATTGAAGTTATTTTATTATTACAAAATGTAATGGCTCAATTATCGTTTGCGGGCAACCTGTAGCAGAGTGATTGACGACTTCCGTATTTATATCATAAATTAGAGCAAAGGTTAGCCGAATCGGCATAAATACGCTGAGTCAGCTCAATTGCGTTCGCGTGAAATTCCTTTCTCGACACCGAGCGAGGTCCCCCCATCGAAAATCTCAGGCCAATTTGGCCGTGTTCCAAACCAGCCCAGGGTATTTGAAACAAGTGAAACTCATTAACGATTCAGCGAACGTCCAAGCACGTGGTGGTCAGTCTGTACCAGCATGATGAGCAGTAAAGTGGCCCTCCGATCAAATTATAGAGCTCTGGACCGGCCGGCGTATAAACGCGCATGTACAGTGATTGGCCACAATAGGTGACTCGCCACACCTTTTTTCGACATTGCCCATCTACAAAGTGGTGTGCATGAAAAATAAATCATGAAATTATTTGAAACTTTGAAGGTATTTATATATTTATTAACTTGTATTTAATTTAAATAAAATTGGTCGATCGCAAGACAGGCTCATAATTCGCCGTAATATACGAATACTCGTAATACTTTATTGCCTTAGTTTACTATATAGTCTACATTGTCCATTGCCATAGTTCAGGCATTTCACTTTCAGAAGCTGGTTGAATTCCGTGCCAGTGACATGATAAGCTTACTCATCAATATAAAAAAGTTGCAGGAACACAGGTGAACAATGTCCACAACACGACATAGAACTTAATAAGCGCAAAAAATATATTAATTAAAGATAATCAGATTATTGGGCCCCGTAATCTGTGTAACCACGAATTGTGTCCATGTGATTATGACCAATTTAAAGCGACAAAAAACTTATCGAATAAGTGTATTGGTTTTAAGTAAAATTTTTAAGGAAAAATTTCAATTAATTTAATGAATTGGTTTTATATTTTTAATTTATTAATTAATGCATGTTCAATGCTTCAATTTTTGTTGCGGTACGTGCTCGCTATTTTATATATAGACATTCTACGAAGTGTCCTGAGTCACCTATTGTGACCATCACTGTTCCGACGGCCAAAAAAAAGTAGCGGTAGAAATTTATGGCACGTTCTCCCGCTTCTCATTTGCCTTCCCTCGCCAAGGTTAACTACATAATCTATCGGAAACCGTAACTGTCTGCATAAATGCTGATGAAAGGCGGATGAAATGGTAAACTGGAATGCAGCTTCCACGGTCCACTCGCGCCCGTGGGGGACATGTTGACCACAAAAAACAAATCTTATATGACGTCAGCGACGGAAAACGATTTTTTTATCTGGTATTATCAATAAGTATATGTGTGAAACTGGCGTAACTGTCGACATATACATGGTTATATCGCAATCGTATCTGTATAGCTAGCAACAGTGATGCGATAAATGTTATGTATCTAAGAAATTAACAAACATATCCGTATTGAACAATTAGAACATTTGTCCATGCGGAAATATTAATAGCTACAAATCGAAAACAAAACTACACATTATGTAATAAAAGAAACATAGGAAATTAATTGATAAAAAATAATGACGTAAAAAATTGAATTGTTCTAGTTAAACTTTGATATTTTTCTGATGTATATTAAAAAATAATAAAGAACAATGATGAAACCAAGGACATTCGACTGAGTTGGCGAGACTCACAAACAAAAAATATAAATAACCTTAATACATGTTTCAAGTCTATGTCGTTAAAAAAGTTTCAAACTAAATAATAGTTTAAATAAATTCGCATCTACCCGGTTATGTCTATATTTTTACTCACATATAAATATATTTTGATGTTGCCGTTTATATCTTGATATATTAATCAGTTTAGTTTTAAATGAAGTTGCTAATTTTTTTTATATATTACAGTAGTGCTAATCACTACACTATTTATACCCCTCGTGTCACTATGGTAATATGTGAGGGGCAGGAAAGGGATGAGAAGGAGAATGGCAGCTGGTATAGCCAGACTGCCATGACCCCTAAGCCCTGGAATGTCTCTGGACAAGCTCAGAGGTGACGCCAGTACCCCAGGCCCCGAAACGAGCCTCTCGTCAGGAATCGAACCCGGGACCATCCGCACCGCAGTCGGAAGCATTACCGACTGTGATAGACGGTCGTACTAATTAGATAGTTCGTTTCGTGAACCTTTAAAAATAAAATACATTAACATGTGGATAACAAAAAATCAAAATTACCATGGGGCTTATTTAATGACTAATTTAATTGCCTTTGCTCGCCAAAGAATATAAGCGGATCACGTTTGGGTGTATTTTGCATAGTAATTTTCTTGAAGTACCGTTAGATATGATCAACTATTCAAAGTTTCAGTGTTGCTTAGCGCGCACCGCTATCAATCATTCCAGAGTAGCGTATTTTCCCTGGTTGGTTTCTAATCTCAATGACTCATAAAAACTAGCGGCAATTTTAATTGTACGCGAACTATTTAAAAAAAAAATAGTGGGCCAAAGTATCAAGAAGCATTTACATTTGAAATGCACTGATTTAATTTTATTGGGCCTGATGCATCTGCGTATGTCAAACTATTAATAAATAGGAATGTCAAATGTCTATTTGTCAAGTGTTCGAGTGTAAAGAAAAACACTTTTCATCGTCAGAATACATTAGAACAGAAAACTTTAACGGTAGCCCCATCGCAAAAAAATATTCGAGCATTTCTGTCTCGCACACCCGGCAAAAAATTGATCACAAAAAAATAAAGAATATAAACAATTAGCAAAGTTGATTGCTCAATGTCTTATCCATCGTCAAAATTAGGTCGCCAGAGAAAGTAACTGTTGCGGCCGAAAAAAAAATTAAATCTGATTCGATTCGGTCCACTAATTCTTTAATTAATGATCATAAACCAGCTTATCCTTCACCAGCTGACCAATTATACAATTCTCGTCCCACTGTTCTAAATCATCGCAATTTATCGATTTAATTAGTGTGGAGTATATCGTCTAGGTTTCACAACGATTCCAATAAAGGTTGCCGCTGTCAATAGAACGTCCTTTCCGAATTGACCTAATTTTGGCACTATGCTGTTTTTCTATATTTATTTAATAAGGAAGTGGGTATCGTCTTTGGAAGAGATTATTGTTTCCATTTTTATATCCCACTCTGCAATGGGATTCTGGCAATAATATAAACATAAAGTGCTACTTTATTAGCCATATACCTTGGTGGCAAAAGTTACTGTGTGAGAAGTCACCAGACAAAGGCGAAAGTTGTTATCGCCTGTTACTTTCGCTCGTGCAAAGTCGCAGACAGCATGTCGGTTATGTGGAAATAATTTACGCGATTGCTCCGACTTGACCACGTCCCTTTTTATGACACTGCAACGACAGTACAGAGAAATGCTTTTCGTTTCACGGAGCACAAACGAAATTAGGCTAAGCCTTTTTTTTGTTTTTTTGTTTATGGGTGTTACATTCTCTAAACATTGCAATATCCTACAATTTATACTCATAATTTCCTAAATACGTCTCGTCGAACTGCAGTGACCTAGAAAGACCTTCCCCCCATTAACACTCAATCCTGCGTGGTGTTTAAAATTAAAATTAAATCCAGTTGTTAAGAAAAATTATAATTTATTAAGTTCCGAATGTATATTTGCAGAAATAAAAATAGTTGCGTTTATCATCCAATTTAAATATTAATTGATTTTCTTCAAAGGTATACATCTTAAAAAATATTAATTTTAATTTTATTATACCAAATCTTATTGTTCTCTCAATTAATTAAATAATTAAACAATTTCTTTATGTTCTACATTATTGAAAATGTGACAAACGTTTAAATTATAAACTACATGTACATACAATCAATGTCAATGTAGAATATACATCCTACAATGAACGGGAGAAAGTGTTCATCGAAGTTTAAAATGAAGGTTGTAAAACGAAAGTTTAACGAGAAATTCAACTTTCGTTTTACAACCTTCATGTATATACAAATCTAAGCAAACAACTTTTGTTACAATCAAAAATATTTTTTTCAATATTATTGTTAGTAATTTTCAATTTGATTTTTATTTTTAAAACTACCGTCAATATACAAATTGTTCATTTACCGGGTATATTGCTTGTCATTAAGAAACAAAAAAATTAAATTAAATAAAGCAACGACCAGCATTTCTCTTGACAGGAAAATACGCCTCATCTCATACGGAATTATACTTTCATATCACCAGATATGAAAGATGGCAAAAAATAATAACAAGTATTCAAGACACGGTAACCAAAGTCATTTGCGTTTTGTAGACGTTGAACAGTTCTCGTTGAAATTTACCCTGTCGCCGCTTTGACAAAACGGCAACAAGGACCAAATTACCATGAAACATGCGATCTTAAAGGAAGCCTCCCCACAGAAATGGAAATAAGTTAGGCGGAGTATAACCAACTCTAGTTTACAGTGCATTAAGAAAATCTTGACATTCTCCGCGGCATTCTAAAATTCGACATTAAATTCGAGGCCTTCCCCACCTCTGGTCACTTTTAAGACTGTAATATATGCTAGAAAATAAACCGGCAGACAAGCGTTCGAAAAATTCTGATGTGTCTGGACTTTCCACCGAAGTGGATCTCCCAAATAACAGACGAGGACATTGGTGCACACACGATATTTCCCCCCGAAATTAAAATAACATCACATGGCTGGTCATGAGAGAAAAAAAAAGAATCATTTCAATTAACCAATGGCCGGTTGGGACTCATCAAGCGATGACCTTGGAAACGAGAGCCATCACCCATTGTCCCACTGAGGGGAGACGCCTTTCTCCCAGCCACCAAATCGGGTCACGGTTAATAATGGGGATCGTCACCAACGTGATCATCTATATATAAGGAGACTCGCACAAGTCAGAAGTATCCACACCTTCCTACCGTCTTCATCTCTCTACAGCTCTCGCTCTCTATCGAGGAATAAGCCGATTTTCTGTTGTGAGTGAAAGCGTTCTCGTCTCTTCAAGATGTCTCTCACGGTAAGAAACACTACTTATCTTCCGTGTGTGTGCTAACCAGGCGGTGGCCGATAGCGACGGCCAACAACGATTCACGTGATGCGAAAATACGCGTGCCCGATGAGAAAGCATCGAATCACCGATCACCACGTGCTTCAATGGGCGGATACTAATTTGTTTTTAATTTTTGACAAATAGCCAATCGGAAAAGTGATTCGGATGAAGCCGCGATAACTTCACCGTAGCAGTCATTAGCAAAATGGAAGCGACAAAGTCCAGTCATTATTAATACCGCGAGCGAATTTTAAAAGATTTCCAAAGAAAATATAAATTCATGAGAAACTAATAACTAGTGGCGATCATGCTAAAGAAATAAATATAAAATTAGGCATGCGAACACCAGTCAAAACGTTTTAAATTATCGTTAATAATGTTCGAAAGCTTTTAAAATATTCCATACTATCAATTGAAGAAGCAAAAATTATATAAGTGTTAGTCACCTTGTTCATTTAGAAACTAAATGCTTTTTTAGTTACATCTCATAGGCCCCTGTGAGTTTTAAGCATGTAAACTGTCCCCAATCGGCAGCTTTTATTATTAAAAGTTAAAATTTTCCGCCGTTTGTGTGGTATGCATAGGTTGCATTTATTTAATTAACTAAAAATAGAGAATGTTGATCTTAACCACATCAATTCATACAAAAAAATGATTACTACCAAACCAAAGCATGTGTTGGCATTTATATTTTCAGTTTAAGTTTTCATTTAGCGAAATTTTCTGCATAACCTTATTTTCTCGATTCGTTAATCATTAGATCAATGATTGTAATGAACATGGATTTTTTTACCAGGTCGCACTTCTGATGGCGTGTATGGCTTGCTCCATGGCACAGTACTACAATCCCTACGCCCACACCGGACAGTACGCCCATCCCAACCCCTACCAGAATACCATCGTCAGCGCACAAGCCCAGGATCAAGCCGGAAATTTCGGGTATTCAATTTTTTACTTATTTATTAGTATTGTGAACAAATCATTCATTAATAGAAATCGAAAACTACCTACACTTCGAAAAGCAAGATAAAATTGAATTGCCAATTAAGAACACAAACATTTATTTAGATAAATTATATATGTAAATTATATAAACTCCTATTTTATAAACTCGTTATTCCATACCGAATCATTGATGGAAGACGATATTTCGAATCGATTACGCAACTCATTTGGATAAAAAAATACGTTGGCAATGTAAGCAACCTGAACGTGTAATGCAGGAAAACGTTTCATTTCAAGAGTGGGGCAGCTTTTTTGTGACTAGCGGCTAAGTAAGTTTAGCTTTATAGAAGTGGAGGGTGTTTATCGCCGCAAACTACCATGCCAATGAAGAGGGTTCGATTCCCGATCGAGACCTCCTGGATTTTTCGGGCGATAGAAATTCATACACAAGCCATTTTTTAGGAACGGAAGTCAGGTACACACGTTAAAGTTCCCTACCTGGGTATGAACCAAGACTAGACAAAATTACAATGTCGTCCACTGTGGGATGGAAAAACGTTGGTTACACAGCCCAAAGATAATCGAGCTTTCAAGATGAGGACCAATTTTGGTCATGATTTATGAATCGAAAGGCGAAATTTGATTTCCCATTATGGCCTTCCAATGGTCTTAACTACTACTCCCACATAGACATGATACAGGGCCGCCCTGTTAGCCAACAGTAGCCCTACCACTCACCATCTTATAAACCTGTCTCGTAAATCACACCCTGTATATCAAATACGCCCGTATCAGGTGTTGGGGGGCGTAACGTCAGAAAACGGAAACTACCGTTACTTTCATTTTTGTGTAACTTTGTAACGGTTTAGTTACTTTCATTTTTTAAGTCACGGTAACTATAACGTCTTCCTCCTGTTGATAAGTAACGAGGATCATTTCAGTTACTTTACAAAAGTAACTTACACAACGTTGCCTGTCTCTTTTCCCTACCCGGTCAATAGTTACGCGACAGCCGACGGTCAGTCCCGCACCCAGACGGTGGCCGCCGATGGCAGTGTCCGAGGCAGCTACAGCTACACTGACGCCAATGGCAAACCAGTCCGAGTGAGCTACATCGCTGACCAGCACGGTTACCGAGCGGCCGGTGACAACATCCCCGCCCATGCTCAGCACATTCCCCCACCGGAAGTCCGCACTTCGCCCGCCTTCGTCAGTGGACAGTACACCGCCCCCGCGCCGGTGGCTGCCCCGCATTACGCCGGAGCACCGGCGGCGGCCAATCCCTATACTTACAACCCAGCTGCCGAACAACAGGTATGTTTATTAATACACTTTGCTACCCTTACCCTTCCCCCCAATCAATGACAGAATCAAATATTAGACTTTGGCCCATGTTAAAATTTATATCGTTAGAACTCTGAATATTCATTTAATATATACAAATAAGGCCACGTTAAATTGTTCTGCAAGTATAATTAATAGTTATAAAAATATATTTGCACTCCTATTAAATTATTTACTTCCACTCTTACACATGCGCACCATATTTTAAACAAAAATATTCATGATAACGGACACATGTTCAAATCGTCCACAATATACCATCTTGGATGGAATTTGTTCCAATTCTGATTTTCCCTCGCTATTTGAGTACATGCTAAAATATGAAAATATTCTCCACTTTAGAACAATAATTATTCTAAAGTATATTGGGATCAATGCATATCACTAGCTTTCAATTATTCAAAGTAGGAAACCTTCAATTTGACATATTTCATTTTCCATCGCTTATTTTAGCTGGCCAACACCATTATGCAACACTACGCTTCTGACCAATGTAAGTATGGGCGTTGCCCCTTTTTATCGCAAAAATTGGAAAGTTTATTTATCATCCAGGTAGGTGAGATTGTGTCTATATTTCTAAATTTCGACTTACCATCCGTTTCCACAGTTGCCCAGAACCAGCAGCTGCAGCAATTGGAGGCCATCAAGAGATCACAGATTTACGGTTAACTTTCTATCCTCCTAAACTGGTTTCGATCGAACTCGTGTAGATTACAAATACATCTATTACCATTATCTAAACAGCCAAAAATGCTTATTATCCCCCTTTTTAAGTTCAGGCACCTCTGTTAATAAATCAGCGATAGATGTAAATAGCAAAACAAATATTTTTTAACAGAGGAACCTACAGCTTGATGCACTTATCATATGGTCGTGACAAGCGGCAATTCTTTTTATACCCTTTAGAACCGGTATAGCAATTAAAATAACAAAGCAGCATGTTGCCATATAAACGTTAAACGATAACAGATCATGCAAGAATTTAAAAAATTTCAAACGAGAATTAAGAATTAAATCAATATGTATATTCCAGCAGCAGAGCGATTAATTCTGCGTGAATTTCAGATGGTGTATGGATACAATGTTTGAATGTTTTTCTATTGTCTTTGATATGCATTTTGTACAAAAGATGAAGAATAAATATTTTTTACCAAAATCAATTTTTTTTTTCACAAAGGTCGTTTTTGTCATCAATTAAATTGTCGTGATAGCCAGATGAATAATTTGCTTTAAAGTTTGAAAAGTTTGTAAAATTAAGATTAATAATTAGATCAATTAACATTAATTGTACAATCAATTTAACAAATGCGGTAAGTAATAAGATAAATTTAAAATTAACATTAAAAATCAGATTTACAACATAATAAATAGTAAGTCATCATCTAGCAGCGATCGAGGGTAACCATAACCCGGGGTAATGGTAAACATCTCCCCCTAACTATAAGGCTCGACCCGTAAGAGGGGTACATAACTTCCTGTAGTGATATCACTGCAGCAATTCTGAACACACAAAATACCAGCTACAATACCCATGTGTACCGTACATCTGTATGTATAGTAGTACGGCGCTCATGAATTTGTTAAATGAATTTTTGCTTGTACTATTGTACTATGCGGGTAGGGCAATTAATGAGGTTTATTTGTTAAAGAAAATTGGCTAGGTATTGCTCACAATTTTATTTCATACAAAATTAATTGCTGCACACCATTTATAATAATTAAGCACTAACAGTTTTAAAGGTTCATCATAATTGCTACTTAAACTTGCCCGTGGTAGAGCAAAAACATGCTTGCCCACTGGAAAAATGCGGTATTCGAGGCTATCGAATTCTAGCGAAAGTAGGTGCATTTTGAATGCGGCAGTAAAAATGCTATTTTCGACAGAAACATTGATAAAATATTAAAAATTCAATTTGCAGTCACCACGCGATCGTAAAGGACAGATTAATAAAATATCCTCTTAAGCACCCCGTGTTCTTCATGGAAGGCGAGTCCTGTGTGTAAAAGTGTTGGGTATTCCCAGTGTTGGGTATTCCCAGTGTTGGGTATTCCCAGTGTTGGGTATTCCCAGTGCTGGGTATTCCCAGTGTTGGGTAGGAACGGAACGGAAAGTTCCCGTTCCTTGGAACTGGTTCCTTTTTTTAGGAACGTAGGAACGCCTAGGTTTCTTTTATTTCCGTAGGAATTGTAACGGGAACTGGTTTATTTTTTTGAGGAACTGGAACGGGGGTTCCTTTTCTGGTTACAGCGTTTCTTGTTCTAATAACCTTCATTCTCTAAAAGCACACTTTCCTAAAAAAAACACGTTACGATTGAAAATTGATCCTAAAATTGCAAATCTATTGAAATGAAATTTGGCAAACATGTTGTTATTTCTTTTCTTTAAGAATTGGCACCGCGCGCGTGCAACTCCGTAACGTCGATAATTCGAATTTTTCAAATATTGAAGAAACGTGAATGAAACTGGTTCCTTTTGAAAAGGAACGCAGGAACGCCTAAGTTCCTTTTTATTTTTGAGGAACGGGAACGGGAGCTGGTTTATTTTTTTATCGGAGGAACAGGAACGGGAACTAGTTCTTTTTCAAAAGGAACGAACCCAACACTGATAATAAGCATGGCAAGATTAAAATGTAATTACTAAAGAGTCAATTGAAAATAACCAGTCCATATATTTTAGTACCGGTACATTTAATAGCAAAGTAGAGCTATGCGTTGATAATTAATTTGGTGAAAGCGTTAGACCCAGTAAATCGTATAATGTGAAAGTGGAGCAAAAAAAAATACTAAAAATGTTATTGGCTATGCCAAAAAAATCGTGCCAATTGTTGGTGTTTTATTACGAACGTCTTGCCAAGTTAATATCATTTTTTTACGTGTTTCAAATTTTATATGCATTAGCGTGGCAAGATAATTTAAAGTTAATTCGAATTTTAGCTAAATCATCCTGAAACCATGTAGATACGTTTTTAAAGATTTTCTAGAAAATTTAAATAACATGCCAATAAATACTGATAACGCTACAGTAAATGGTATAAAATACTTGTTAATTGCCTTGTGACTAAGTTTATGTTTTGTGAAAATCTATTTAGAAAGAAGATTCTTTATGTTTTTCGAGTTCACATATGTTTAATAATAAATGTCAAATTTTTTTCTTATCAAAAATATTTGTTTCCATATTCCTTTAGCCGCGTCTTTCCCAACACGGATTCGAACCCGGGATACGTCAGACCACAGAACTGACCCAACCAATTTAGTTGTGGCGGGCTCGAACAACTGAGATCGATATAAATCAATAAATTATCGATAGATAAATTGTAACCATGAAATAAAGGCGCTTAATTTGAATTGTAAAAAGTATGGGATTTGTAACCATTTATGCTAAACGGTTATATCACTGCAAGCCAACGTTCTACTCGACTAGCACTTAAGCCTGTCCGAGGGCAGGCATCACTTTCGCAGGCATTATTCGAATATTACTTAGTACTACCATGATAACGTCACAGCGTGGCCAGTGCGTCACAAAGGCGTTGCAGCTGCGCATTCCAGATTTTGTGCACACAATATGGCGGAAAATTTGTATTATTTTAACGGATTAGAAGTGGTTGTGCATCTTGAGCAGGAATGGTGTTATTTGATGGTTGAACTAATCAGACATTCACGGTTAACTTGCGTATCGATAGCGGCCGCATAGTCATTATTAACCGTGAATGTACCAACGTCGGATTCGATAATTAATAGCAGAATAAATTGAACACCTGCGTCACGGCTTATCGTTACGCACCGACTAGACACCAAAAATATGTTAGTCACAATTCAATTACTCGAGGCAGAATAAATTTTCTTTTTGGCGAACGCACCGTCGATAATTGTTTACCGCGTTTTGGAATCGACTTGAATAATTTCGTCGAACGAACGCAACTCCATCAAGGTTAGTCATCGCCAACAATGCGTTTTTTATATCATCACGCCGTGGGAAAAATCGCTAACGGATTTAGTTTTTCATTATATCATCGGGGTAAGCTTTGGCCTATAACATTCGTCGTGGCCTGGCGAACGCCTAATAACGATGCAACTGTTGCGGAATTTCTTCTTTGCCGTGTCCAATTTTTTTTAAATATGATCGAACAGTTGGTTCAGAATTGAGGAACACTGAGCAAAGTCAAATTAATATTAATTTAGAGAACTGATTTTTGCTGCAAATGGGGAATAGAAAAGATCTAGAGCTTGACTGACAATTCTATCTGAAAAGAATATTTTTGGAATTAATCCATTTTCCACAGTGGCGCTTTATCACTAGGTGGCTCACATATCGGGTGATGGTAGATTGCATTTGTTGCTGGTAGTGGAGCTTAGTTCGAAAAATTCTCATTCATCGCTAAAAGCGTAGAAGCGTTTGGCGCTATAGGTGATAGCTCAAATAATTCTACATAATCTACATTTCTCCAATAATCGATTAATCTACAACTGATTCCAACTAAACATTTAACTTATCTGTCCCCTGGACAGTTCTATTCAAAGCAAATTACAAGGTTTAAAAACTTATTTTTCTATTCGCTTGAAAACTTTCATCGTTGGCGGGATTCGAACGCACAGCAGAGAATTAGGGCAGAAAATTTTTCATTGCTTTATAATTGCGCCAAGTATGAGTCTGAGGTCTCTTTTTAAAAAAGGTTTAAAAATGATATTTTACACTTGGTTATTTAAAACAATATAATTATTTATTCTTTAATCTTGACTCCATTACACAACAGGATCCCGTCGACATTTTTAATAGTATTAAAGTTTAGGATGGAGTATATTTCTCGACCAAAGAGAAACGGGAAATATACTCCATCCTAGGCTATTGCATTCCAACGGCTCCTATACATTCATCCTTATAATAGTATTAAAGTTATTCTGAATTTTTATTTGCCAACTTAAATAATAACCGAGTTTAGACACGAAATAATTGGAACGTGTAAATGATGTCACGAATTGGCTCTTGAGAAACTAATCCCTATTTAAAGTTCAACGATCAAGCCCAACTCAATTGCAAAGACCCATTTGCGTTCTACAGTACTGGTAGAAATCCACGCTAACAATAGGCGGCAGCTGTAAATACGGTATTTATCTTGTCAAGTGTTGTGTTGTGGTAAACGTATGGGACAAAAGTTTGGAACCTGTAATTGCTGGTGCCCTGTGCGTGTTTCGCTATTTAGCAGGCTCACTGATTTGTACACGAAGAGAGTGAAATTTAAATCGTGCGCTTAGTATACTCGTATAGCGGGTTATTATAATATGGGTCTGATAGAATTAAACTAAAGCATTTGACTAATTTCTTTAGGAAGTGAACTGAAAAATTGAATTGATGTGGTTCCGGAATAATACCAATTATCCTGACATCAATAATTGTTTCTGAAAATGTTGTGCCAACATAAGTTGAATATTCGTGTGGAAACAAGAATCAATTGCAATTCACAGATATTCAGACTATATTGATTTTAATAAAGAACAATAGCATACATGCTTATATACGAGTATGTGCATTTAAAAATCATGAATCAAAAATTTTATTTGAGGATTCTGGTTTGATAAAAGCAATTCCTTCTGTGCTGTTGCCATCTGGTGATGTTCTAGAAAATTAGTTAATTTGCTGCAGATATCATGGAACGATGATAAAGTACGTACCGATGGCTCAGTGGGTATGGG
>JAUJYS010000331.1:0-24969 GCA_033995665.1 Melogona broelemanni
TCCCAGCCCTTCCCTGCCCCTCACATATCTCCATAGATACACGAGGGTGCAGTAGTCCTGTGGTGCATTAGGCGCTACGGTGACTTAAAAAAAAAAAAAAAATGTTCATTGACATTTATGCGGCCGTCTAGTCCAGTCGGTAATGCTTCCGACTGCGATGCGGACGGTCCCGGGTTCGATTTCCGGCAGAGGCTCTCGTTTATTCGACGAGCCGTGGTACTGGTGTCACCCCTGCACACACTGTCACATCCTGCAGCCTGACTACACCAGATGCCATTCCACTTCCCTCCATCACATATCTCCATAGAGACACGAGGGTGCAGTAATCATGTAGTCGTGTTGGTGTTAGGGCTCATGCTCGTGATCAATTATATCTAATTTTCTTTCAATCATGTAGTCATTAGCACTACGGCGATTTAAAGAAGAAAAATGCCAAAAGTACTGGTGAAAATATGCCTCTCTACAATTACTCAATCGATTAGAGGGGTACAGAATATCCTATTGTGATATTCACTTCAGTGACGACAATCGTTAATTGTCAATAAAAAATGAAAAATAAAATTCTACGATTCACATGGTCCACGGACAATATAATTCTATAACAAAACGCGAATCGAAGATCGATCGCTATAGCGGGTCTTCTGCTCCCTGAAGTCACCAGATGTCGGGGGATCGAGGGTCGGGGTCCGAAGACGACACGAAGGACTTAACAACAATATTGGGTGCAGCATTAAGGGTAAACGAATAGCAAATTTTAGCACCTACCAACCCGGGTGCCTGGCTTATGAGTTTCCTTTTGTGAGCGCCCGCGCGAACGCGTCCCATGGACCACGAACTCGATGCGGTGAAGTACACCGCGGAGGAAGTGTTTAGCAGCGGCAACGATATGGGAACCTGAGTAGTTGCTTATGGATTGCTAATGCGTGGCCACGCCGCTACGTGACGCCATTGTTTACGTCCTAATAGCGGCGTGTCGTTTAATGCAGATTGGCGCAGTGACTGCGCTTTTAAGGGGGATATTTTATTTTTATTGCTTTCCGGAGGATGGCGTAAAGGCGGGGAGCCCAAAAGCACACGTCTGAAAAGTTTAATTACACGTGCTATATACTGTACACGTTCATACAACACCGTACATGCGTGGTGGTTTATCTTGCGTCTTGTACACCAAATCGATATGGTCGGATCAGACCTGTAGTAATAAACCCAAATGGTCTTTTGAAATGTGTCTTTCAACATTTTCGTGATAAAGATTTCTTTACTTTCTCGTTGGAGCGCTCGTGTACAAGCCCCTAATGGCAAGTTCACCACCAATAAATTCTGTGCCAATACGTCAGTTAATGTGTTGGTTGTAATCATTGTTTAATTCATAAGCAAAACTACCAGTACAATACTAAATACATATAGTTAAATAGTAATAACAATTAGTAAAAACTTGTACTTATATTAGTCTAAAACTATTAATTTGAGTTAATTTGTTGAAAATTCCAAATAAATCAGGGTTTTTATCGTGTGATTGAACGTCGTCGACATTGTCATTGAACGTTGAATTTTCTAATTTCATTCCAAATGGCCCACGCACAATTTTAATTATCCATTGTTAATACAAAATTCCTTTTACCCTGGAGTTTACCTGTAGCTTAAAATGTGCGAAGTTCATTAAATGTTTATAAAATGGTCGTTTCAGAAGTAAATTTACTGTGTTGCAAATCACCGCTCAGTTTCATTATCTTCCTTTGGTTCAAAATCAACATTATTGATTTCGATTGCTGATTTGGCGTTCTTTATGGTTGTGAAAGGCTTTGTACACAACAAAAAACGTAAACCGTGTTAATCGCGTAGACTGATTCTGTGAAATTCTGCTGATCGATGGAAAACAACACTGTTTGTGTTCGTTTCTAAGAACATTTCGTTATAAGTCTCCGCGTTGTTTTCTATTGCAGATTGCAATCAGTATTTGAATTTTATTTTTGCTGTTGAAGGTTTAAAGTTTGGAACCAATCAGCACATTTGATCAACAAACCTTTGTCAATAGCAAACAGGTTTTGAGAGTTTGTCGGAGAAAAACATGGTTATGTAAGCATGTAGATGCGTAAAGTGAGCCACACTCCCCCATGTCAATTTAATTTCATTGCGAATATCGAATTTTCTTATTTAACATTTTAAAACTCTTAAACTTTTTGTAATGTTTTTTTTTTCTAAACTCTTAATTAAACTTTTAAGCACATGTATATTTTTCTATGTTCGTAAAAATTCAAAAAAAGATCCTTATTGAATAACTCGCGCGTTTGTACAAAAGAGCCCGATTAACCGACAAAAAAATATCTTTTCGTTGCAATTATTGATATTTACAACAAACTATTTCGACATTATTTTTAATTAAACTTTTACGTACATTACTAGGGTGATGCACATCACTAGCCTGAGCCTCCTAGGTGACTTATTCCAACGTTGCAAATTACATTGCAAAATACAAAAAATTGCTGATATTTTTCTAGCGAGTTTCCAATTTTCCAGCTTTTGAGTCGAACTCGTTGTGGAGAATACTTATTCGATGCATTGTTGTTCGACTTGTGTACTGCTGACAATATAAGAATCCGTCAATATACTAATTAAGTTATTTTGAATTTTTTTTTCTTCTTCCAGGCCTTGGCAACAACTGCTGGTTTTCAAAGTGCTGCCCGAGAACTTCTTGAGTGGTGTGCTGATACGCGAGCATTTCAGCGATCGTTCGAACAGGGCCTTCTCGGCTGTCTCACGGTAAGACCCAGCGGAAATCTCAAGTGGAAGAACGGACAAAAAATGTAACCGGATTACCGGAAATTGTACCGTAACACCGGAAGTTAATGTTTGCTATGAAAAAGTACGAGTATCCCTAATAATATTTCATGTTACTGGATCTTCTACCCGCCTTCGCCCGGGATTTTATTTGCTTTCTTGCCATGATTTTCGCACATTCACTGAAACCCATGACCATAAATTTAGCTTAGGGGTGGATCCGGCAGCCTGGTTATACCAGCTGTCATTCCCCTTTCCTTCTCTGCCCCTAACATATCTCCATTGAGACACGAGGGTGCAGTAATCCTGTAGTGCACTAGGCACTACGGTGATTTAAAACAGAAACAAAAATAAATAAACATGGCCTCCCCTCCTCGAAAATTCGACGTGATTCTATCGCTAATAATTAGCGACGAATTTGTGCCAATGATTGCTGCAGATATTATAATTTATGTTGGTGTATGAAATATATGAATGGTAGTTATTTTTTTAGATTTTTTTTTAATGAGGTAATTCCCGATCCGAGACATTGTATCAATATGTCGGATTGGGACTTTTACCATTGCCTCGGGATCGAACAACGAAAGCCCCAGCCAGGAATCGAACCCATGCCCGGATGTTGTACCACTGAGCTTACGTTAGTTGTGAGATTTGCGTTATTTTATTATTTTTAATCAGTATTCCCCGGGTTTCCTTTTTTAATATTAAGTTAATCTTAGTGATGTTCACACGATGGAGAATTTTGCTTGTCGTGACGAAAACTATTCTCCGTGGAGATTTCAAAATCAGATGAGTTCCGCATTCGCGTTCCGCAAATCAAATCGTATCGTTTCACACAAAATGTTAGACAGTGTTGACTTTAGGCAGAATCGAATGGCGGAAGGCGCCCCGAGCATATACGCATGCGCGCACGTAAGGCGAAAAAAAAGATGGCGGGGATTGGCACTACTATAAGCTTGACGGCGGCCACTCGAGATTTACCAGTGCTGGCCTCCTATATCTAGTCATTCTGTAGTGTTCAGATATTTGCCCTTGGATCGATGAAGCCAAGCCAAGATGGGTTCTGATGCATAGAGTGTTGGAGAAGATTCCAGGGGGGGGGGGTAAGCTAGAGGGGTGGCGGGAGAGGGGTGAGTAAAGCAAACCCTGGTGTGTGGCAGCGGCGACGGCGGTAAGCAGCAGAAGAAAGAAAGGTTGCGTGGGCTATTGAAACTGTTTGGGAAATGTTCGCGTCTCTCGGCAGCGAGATGCTGGGGGAGCGTAGTTGGTGACCGACGCGCCCTGGGCTGTGATTGATTGGTTGAGTGAGTGCCATTGGAACAAAGGCCATAATACTACGGGTATCGGATATGGTTTCTGGATAGTGCTTGTTCACATGTTCTGAAGTTGATGCTGCATGGAGAATCGATAAGTTTAGCTTAAAATTAGACGCGTTTGTCCGTTTAAACAAAAATATATTTTGTAATATTTTCTTCTAATTTCATTAAATTGCAGCAGCGTTTTTTGTTTTTTTTTTGGGAAAATTAAACTTTTTGTTGGAATTTAAAATTGTGGAGTACCGTTTGCTTCCTGCTGGGTTTTAAATAGTAAAATTCAGTATTTTTCTCGAAGAGTACCGGTAAGTTTGTATGAAATTTTTTTGTTAAAATTGCTTTAGACGTTTTAGAGGTTATACTGTATATTGAATCCAAATGTATATGAATTTAAGAAATGTATGTGTTTTGTTATCTGGAAATCTATTAACTATGAATGCACGCGGTCCCTGGGCACTTCCCATGCAAAACCCCGACTCCAAGAAATCCCCTGCAAAATATACTGCAATCAATAAGGAAGCTGTGTTTCGGGACCATCTTCAGTCACCGTTCTGCTTCGGATCGATGGCGACATTCTACGCTACCTTGCTCGTTCGTAGTCGACTAACGACATGTCGTTTTTTGATTTTTCTGAATTTTTATTATTATTTATTTACATGATCTACT
This sequence comes from Melogona broelemanni, assembly GCA_033995665.1. Classification (NCBI taxonomy): domain Eukaryota; kingdom Metazoa; phylum Arthropoda; class Diplopoda; order Chordeumatida; family Chordeumatidae; genus Melogona; species Melogona broelemanni. The sequence goes on from JAUJYS010000331.1 coordinate 4,755, forward strand.
CTTAGAGCAACCATCAAGCATTGAAAAGCAATAATGGAGCACAAGAGAGGCCACCTTTGTTTACATTAAAAAAATAACGTTCATTTTGTTTATATCAAACAAAAACAAAGGGAGCTCTTATGCTGAATTCCCCATTTTTATTTAAAATTCTTGACGATTGATGATCAAATTAAATTTAAAAAACGCAAAACAATGAATAAAAATACCAGTAATTGTAATTACGCCAAATTCACTTAAATTACTTTCGACAGATAGAGCATTTTGTAGCGAATATGTGGTAGCTAAATTAGTTAATGTTTTTCTTGTTTTAATTTTGCCAAAAGACGATTTAATTTAATTGGTTTCCAATCAGTAATTGTTGCTTTTAATGAAATTTCATTTTTAAAAAATCAGTTGTGCAACAATAGCTTTAGGAAACTTTTCTCAAATTGCCTAAAATTGAACTATTCAAATAAAAAATAAAAAAGTGCTGCAATCAGAGTTCGCTCATGCCGCGTAAACTGTAGTTAGTTCACGGCACTTCATTGCCCGAGAACTCTTTTTGCAAAATTATCTTTTCGTAGAACAAAAGCTGGTTGATGTCCAGTTTACCCACATGAGCGACCAGAAAATACGGTATCGAGTGGGGCGCGTAGCGAAACTGACTTGCCAAAAAAAAATATATCATGAAGTGACTAATCAGGTGAGACTGAATTTCGCTACGCTCCTACTCGATACCGTATTTTCTGGTCGCTCATGTGAGTAGTGTTCGAAGCGCACATTGGTGGAAATTCGATAAATGCAAATTATTAACGCATCCACCCTACAAAGAGATCATTAACGGTTATTCAGTTTTAATATGTAGCTGTGTAATTCTCGTTACACTATTAGAGACTACCTATTCAAAAATTAACAAAAGGGAACCACACTCAATCACCACCAACCCAAGTGGGCCTTAAAATGGCTAACTATACCGCGCAATGTTAGCCCACGTGTGGTGGCTACGTGCGTGATACAAGCATCTAAATGTCAGAGTTCAGTGGCGGAATTACTTTCTTGGGCTACGTCACACACGGCGCTTGTGTAAACAGGAATTGCGTCCGACCGCTGGAGCAATTATACGGATAGCTTAGCTCTCCATCCGCCCGGCGTAGTGGCGCGTCGCGTGTGCGTTACTGGACCGCGAACGGTGTTTACTCTCTGATAATATTTATGCCGCCGCCAATTCTCTCGGCTTCACGCGCGCTCGCACGCGCGTGTGTCTTGTGTGTGGTCCCTCTCTCTCTCGTCGCAACGTCAAGAGTTAGTAAAAAATTCGTCCGATGATTCTCCGCGTTCTGTTCGAAACTGGTTGCACATTTGCCCACCAGCCATTTCCGTCAAAGACTTATATTACGGTTAGACCGCGTTTGGACTTATCCATTCACCTTGGGTGGAAATATGATCGGACAAACAAGATTTATAAATGAGTTATGGAGATTAACGTATTAGTCTCACATAGTACTCGAATGTTTATGAGATCAAACAAAAAATACCGAGGTGCATGTTTATTTATGACACAGCGTGGCATCAACTAACCAGTTCTTGAAAAAAACATTAATATATTTTTTTCTCAAGCAATTTTTCGAGCATTCGCCATGTGTTCGACAATCCCGGGTTCGATTCCCGGCTTGGGTCTTCGTTATTTGATTCCGAGGTACTGTTAAAAATGTGCCCCTTCACAAGTACTTGTTCAAGTGATCAGATGAGTACTGATTACATGGTGTTATTTACTTCATTGACGACAATCATTGATTGTCAAAAATTAAATTAAATAAAATTAACGTTCTTTTTAACATTTTTTAAACTTTGTTGCGGTTTCGTTCATCTACTGTACATCGTTTCGGTTCGGCGATTTTTTTCGGACTGCGAAATGCTTTGAATTGTCAGAAAAGTCAGAATTGAATAAATTTGCATTTACTCAAATTAAGTTTTTCAATTATCATGTTTTATCAAAGCTCTCAAATTATGGTTTTTCTGAGAAGGAAATATTATCGAAGTAAAATAAAAGGTATCTATCGATTTAACTTATGTGCATCTCGTGATTAATTTTGTTCATATGCTCATAAACTCTCGATTACATCAAAGACGGACATTTCATTAATGCAGTAGTCTTCTGATTATCTCATTCTATAAAATATAATTCTATAAAATATAACGTGTTATAAAAGGTATCTAACCAAACTTTCCAAGATTTTTGGAGCGTTTAACTATACCATTTTACAAAATGCTAATGCAAACATATTATACAAAAAAAAATTTAGTGCTGTTATCCTGAAAAATCTTTTGTAATGGGTGGCGAAAATAGTCATCTGATATTTTTTTAATATTTCTTCGCGACGACAGGTAAAAATGTCTCATATTTTTTATTTTCTAATTTTATTAATCACCGTAATGCCTAGTGCACTACAGGATTATTGCAGCCTCGTATATCTATGGAGATCTGTGAGGGGCAGGGAAGGGAAGGGATGGGGATTGGCAGCTGGAATAGCCAGGCTGCAGGATCCACCACATAAGCTCTTGACTCCCTAATGGAAGCTCAGGGGTGACGCCAGTACCACAGGATCGAATAAACGAAAGCCTGCGCCGGGAATCTAACCCGGGACCACCCGCCCGAATGTGACCATACCCACTGAGCCACTGGGGCTGACTTTACCGACATTACTGGATACTTACAAAAGAAACTACTCAAGCTATTACATTGATAAAATTTACGAAAGCTCAAAAAACTTAATATACAATATCAACGCTTATTTTAATATGCCAACGTTCCCAAACGTTATTCAAATCTGACTTTGCGTGTTTACGCCAACCCCATCTCTTTCCTCCGAGGCATAGACAACTGTCATTATTTTTCACCAGGGCTCCCAAACGAGCGTACACACAGATAGATTACCGAGCCTCTTATGTTAGTCGACAATCAAATTTGCATCCAAGCGGCCAGAATTCGTTTCAGCAGACAGGGCTTTTTTTGCCCTTGTATTTTTAATACAGAGTTTTACATAATGGCGTTTTACTTATACATAAGGATCGGGCCCAGCCTCTTTTTGTTCAATGAGAGAAATGCGAATATTATGCGACATTTTTACGACCGCACGGATTAAATGCATCACCACGCACACAGTTCCTCGATCCAAAACAGTGGTTCGCAAATAGAGTGTTGCTACGCGTAGTTACAGGTGCAATTGTTGCAATCCGCAGGTTCTATTCTGATGATGGTCTGTGCTATCTAACCACATGCTTACAATAATGTAATACTGAGTTAAGTTATATTGATATTTTCTGGTAGCGATATACATGTAAGATAAGGTTTGTAAAATGAAGGTGTTTTTAGCAATAACAGTTTATAATATTGAATTATTTTGTACTGACAAATGGAACAAGTCGTAGCATTAATATCAAATTAAGATAGTATAATTTTTCGATTCGGCCATATTTTTATAGCTCTTTTACAATAAAATTTTAACCCTTTGAATAATAGTCCTCGAGAAACTATCGCCGAATATTTATAATTATATAACATTTGTTGTGACTTATTTATGAAGAATTATTCTGTAAATTAGTAAAAATAATTTCAAAAATAATGTCAGGAATTAGCATTGCCGATTAATTGTAAAAACTTCTACCAAAAAAATATGTAGGAAAGGTGTTTGAAAGCAGGTGCGCCCACCACTGATCTATGCCCAACATCAAACATTTTTCTCACCACTATCGTTTTATTTTTTTCTTCTATCCCGCCATCTCGTTTACCTACCCCAGATTTTTCGTTTAAATTTTTAATGACAATCTCTCCCCTCGACCGCCGCTTGCGCAATATTTCTATTTAATCACTCCTATATAGTTCCACACACATATTCGTGTGTGTGTGTGTGTGTTCAGACAGGCTCTCGCTCTCTTTCTCTGTCTTCTGCGGTGCTCAGTCAGGCGAGCGTTTTGACATTCCTCATTATGCACGTAGTTTACATATTTTGGCTGCGCCGACACACACCTTATTTCTCCCCGTCATCGTCTCCGTCTTCCTGATGATAATGATGATTATGGCGGCAAATGGAAAAATTCTAAGGGTGGGTTGGTTCACAAATCTTTTTTAGTGATTGGAAAATTATCCGACATTCTTTCAATATCAAGTTTAAAATAAACTAGCTTACAGTAGGGCTGCGAAAAATAAGGGTCACTTAAGAAAGTTATAGAAACAATGGTCACAGTCGGGATCCGGGCACACTTATCCATCTATTACCGTAATCTGAAATTTGCAGTGAATATTTCGAAGATAAATTGCTTGATATTGTTTAGATATACTTTTACCGTGATTTTTTTACCAATGAAATCACTGTAATTGAAAACGTAAATTCAACTTAGTATTTATCTGATTTGCAATTGTATGCTAAATTGCAAGCTGTTCTAATGTGGAGGAAACTTGTTTCCTGGTTCGTCATTTTAACAATTAAAATAAACGCTTAAACGATATATTTTAACCATTGCAAACCAGAATTTGATCACTGTAAAATACCTGAAGACATTACTTTTTTAATCCGAATTCTTCGTTTGCAAAGAAACCGAAATTGGAAAACAAATCCAATTTGAACAACAACTCATTCATATATTACTTCTAAACATTCATAAAGTTTAATACAATATGAATGAAAATTCCAAAATCCTTAATCAAAAGGCCATTTGCGAACATTAATTTTTTATCTCTATTAAAGAGTGTTACGAATAACTACGGTGACCAAATGTACCTCACTGTAATGCATCCGGATGCGCGTGCTAAATTGCCTGCAATCATCAACGCGCCTCTATCTCCCTTGCCACGGTCGGCTGTGTCTCTCTCGTCCCTCCACCGCCCGTGATTAATACACATCTCATAACCACCCGTAAGTCATCTGGTAATTAAACGTTTCCATTAATGAGATGGAAAAACGCATTACTCAAGCGGAGGTCGGGTCAAACCTCAGTAGTTTTATGGAGAGCCGGGTGCGGGCGCGCGTGTGTGCCTCAGCTCTTAAATTTTATTTCGTTTTATTATCGCCCGTCTGACAGTGTTGCTCCTGTGACGACATGCCTGGCCTTAGCCAGCGTAGGCGGCCACAGATCTAGAAAAGTCGCGGCGTCTAGGGATAGATAGGCTGGTAGCGCAAATGGTATGAGAATCGCGTGATGTAACGCATGACTTACCTAAACAAGAATAAGTGAAAGAAGCTCGTCAGAGACAATTACATAAATAAGAAAAAACAGTGAGTATAAAGGCATTGGTAATTTGAAAAATACATTACGCGTTAGTCGATGTAACAATTCTATAAAATATTCGGATGGCAAAATTGGGTTACCCTGTGCTGTATAGGTCCGTTGAGCTTAGGTAACTGTTGTACGACTCGCCGTAGCCCAATCAGTTGTGCAACCGGTTGTGATACGGCGGTCCCGGGTTCGACTCCCGGGTGCGGGTTCTCATTTATTCGATCCTGGAGTACTGATAAAAATGTGTCCGGAGTTTTATCGTTGTTATTTAAAATGTCACATGTTCGAAAAGGATTTGGTATGGGGGACTCATAGGTCCTATTACCGCTAGAACATTAAGAAAATGTTTTCAGTTGCTCATTAATCTCACTTCTAATGTTCAGGAATGCGGGAGGAAGGGTCTCAGGTGACTAGAAGTGGCAAAACAAAGGCGTCGCAATCCGTTCGTTTAGCTGACGCGCGGTCACTCTGTTTACACCGTGCTGACCGGGTCGTCATGGCAATCGACTTTAGCCGATTGTCCTCGCGCGGCCGATTGTCAACACCAGTGTTGACATTGGGCAACCTCGCGGACAGGCAATCCTCTATGCTGGTGCGCGGCGACCAAACTTTGGGAATTAGCGTTGGCTGGTCATATAAATTCGGGGCTCGAACTACGGCTATCATCACGTGACGGGTTTACCGTAGCAAAACCAACATGTACAGCAAAGAATAGGCGGTAGGTAATATTTTTTGTGTGTGATAAATGCCATGCACGATGGGTTTGGATTCTTTCAGGGATTACACTAATTGGGCATCAAAAATCGCGTTGTCCTTATCAGTACGTAAATGCTGTTTTGTTTTATTTTCCAAAATCCGTCATAGCTCAGGTGACTGAAGAGTTGAAGTAACTTCGTAGAATACAGATTTCTGGTTAGATACCATTCCTGACGCATGGTATCGATAATTTGTTTAACATTAAGTGGTTCTAAATTAAAAAAAAAAAAAAATTATATATTTGTTTTCCGAGTAAGCTATTGAACATTGTTCAACACTTACCAGCAATAACTGTAATCTACTGTTTTCAAATTACTATTGAAATTGCGATTTAAAATATTTCTGAATTTTTTATTTTTACAGGAGTCATAACTTACAATTAAATACGAGTACGTCATGAGTCTTGGTGTTTCAAAGCGGGCAATTAGTTCTAATTCGGACTCTGAGTTCTATGTTCATTCTTGATTATCGCTTTATCGTTCATTATTTTGTTTTGCTATTATGGATGAAAATGAATCTTACCGCATATTGTGAATTTATAATTTATGCGTCGTGACAAAGAAGAGAATAGATTTGAATAATTTTGAACATATAGCGGTGTATACTGAGTATACTGATTATACCATTATCATTGTATTTCATTTAAAGTTGCAGAATGTCTGTAATCTTGTACAATATTTTATTGCGTGCCCTCGCATATTGCGTTAGCAACATGAGGGCATAAGCAAATTGCAACTGATGGCCACTTATACCACCCATGTATTTACTATACAAAATATAATTTATAATATCAGTTGTTGATAATAAAAAAATGTATTACTAGAAACACTATTGAATGCAATTGTGGAATATTCGGTTTAATATGAAAGATTCGGTTGTCCAAGAAGTTATCGATCGATCGACACAGAACATTCTCAACAACATATTAGAGTTGTTGAGCGCAATTGGAAATGCCGTTTGATGTCATGCTCTCTACGATTGCGGGTCGCGGTCAACTATTATTAAATTCTAATCTCGCTTTTTTTTCTTCGATTGACCAACGCGAAACACACAGAACCAGCAGCAAATACACTCGAAAGGCAGTTCGGCTCGTTGAATAAGGTAGTGCCTCCCCACTCGTATTTTACCTTAATAAGTGTGTGGGCCGCGCCAGACCATTTATACGGACCAGACTTTCCGTTCTGCTCGCTTATAATTGGTGGAAATCAATTTTTCACGCTTGAGCAAATGCATTTTGCCATCACGTATCTTGGAGTGAAGATGGAGAGCGAGAGAGGGCAGATGACATATTCACGGAGCGCAGTCTTCACGCACAACCCGATGGCTACGTCTTCATGAGACCACCAGCCTCAAAATGCGTATATCAATACATTCTTTATTGTTTTTACATTGCTGTATCTTTTAAGTTTGATTATCCGTTAGTGCTTCGTATAGTTGTGTCTAGGACATCATATTCGACAAAATTGTCCACCAAATTGTAAATAATTTTGCCTGAAGATTCCTGAATCATGTTTAAAAAAACATCTTTTTAGATGTTAATGCGATTAAATGCTACAATATTTTACAAATTTGATTGTAATAACAAAAAGTGCAGGAGCACGGCGAGGCAGTTTTCCATTGTAATAGGGTCTGGTAATTATTCCTTATGTCAAAGATATTAATTTAGTTAAGATGGTGAAATGAGATAAATTTAGAAAAGACTTCCGATAAAATGAGTTTAAATAAAGTGTATGAAAGTTAATGTGCACGTTCATGGATTTTCAAGTATGTCCAGATTTTTTATCTTAACTCGATGGCAAAGTCCTCTTATGATAACGCCAGGCTTCATGAGGATATAGCGTCTACGTGCACGTCTGCGCGCTCTGCAGTCCATCGATCTATTTGTCAATCTATCATCTCAATTCGCCGTCACGTTTTCTCCTATTCCATCCGTCAGTTTCTCTTTTTTTCGTGGGGTGCATCTTATTCTCTCCATCATTAGGCTCACCTACTTACCTTCTCCTCTCCTCTCCTGCCTCTCTCTCTCCCAAGGTCTGGGGCTTAAAATATACACACCTCCGCCAGCATCCATCCCTCTCCCTCCATTTTCTCTCGAGCCGTACCGTGTTTCCTATTCTCTCCTACCTCCTCTCCATCATCGTTAGTTCTCGCTCTTTAGGTTTATCAAATTTCGACATCGACGCGATGACGACCACCTGCCCACCCGCTGCTGCACTGGAAATCGCTGCACTGTTACCACTACTTCTGACATTTATTGGGCCTTTTTTATCCAATTTTCCATACCAATATAAATTTCCGCCAACGTTTTTCTCCTAAAAATGTTTCGTGGGGATTTGTATTGCATTCACAGTGAATGTTACCCTAAAACTATTAATATTATTGTATAGTCTTACGAAATTAATTATTATTCTTATGTTTCTGTGCATGATGGATAAAAAGTGTTCGCTATCATACTAAAATTGAATAGGTAGTTATTTTTTATCTATTTCTGCATGCCTGAAATACGAGTACGGTCGTCGCAGCTCAGTGGTAGAGCATCCGCCATGTGTATGGCGATCCCAGGTTTGAGGTTTACCTTTACGTTTCTTGTGTATGGCACGATATTTTCTTCCTATCCTGCGCTGGAATATCTTCCAGGGTAAGGCACATTTATGCGTGGACAGTGCTCTAAGATTTTCGACTACGTTCAATGGAACCCAGTGTGTTAAATTTTCCAACGATGTACAGCAATTGAGTTAATCTTTTCAAACGAGTCAATTATACTAGTTCACGTACAAAATTGTGTGATTGAGTCTGACACCGGTCAAATTATGATTTATATATACTAAAAAAATATGTATAAAAATCTTTGATCGATATTAAAAGGCATTTTGATTTTTAGTGCACCGGTTTCAACCTCCTCCCCCCCGCCTTCCCCACACCCCAGCACATCTTCTGCTCGCGTGATCCGCCATCTTATTGTGTTCTCTCCATTCGAGCATAAACCGTTCTCCTGACAGGTTACCCTCCTCACTTTTCCCGTTCGCGTTTCATCACTCCCCACACATTTGCTTTTCTTACCCCCTCCCCCTCTTTCCTCCTCACCACCCACGCAGTCACTTCCTCTCCATCCCATCTCCAATTTGTTACCACCGCTGCTGCACCCACCATGTCGTGCAAACACCCTTTCCTCATGTCCCCACACTTTTTCTCGATCGTCCATTTCTCCATCACTCTCTGTCTTCAGTGCTAGTTATCCCCACCAGAGGCGCTTGCATATCTAATTCGAAATCTAATTCAGAATGAACCACCTAGACTGGTACACCACCGAGGAACCGCAATTGGCGTTGGTGGGCATTGAAATTAATGTCGTATATGTATCCTCTAGTTTAGGATGTGCACGTTACTGGGAAGGGTTCTAATAAAATTTCCTCTAATCATGGTCATCTTCAATTTAAAAATGAAAGAAGTCGAAACTAAAAACACGTCTGAAGTTAGTATCATTGACTGTATCTGCGCTTATATCTACTAACGGAACATTTCGACAAAAGGTAACCGTATTAGAAACCACAGTAACCGTAACCGCAGCTTATAATTAGTTTCACAAAACCGGTTTCTGATTCTGAATGACTTAGTTCTGAAAATAAAAATCAATTACTGTATTCCAAAGTTAAACAAAGTTTTCAAAGTTTGCAAAGTTACAATAAAAAAAATGAAAATATGGGATGATAATAATTTTTGGAAATTGTCCACGAGTGGCTTTCGGCTCGAAACGGTTAAACAGAATATTAAAAATGGTTGCATAGGATAAAATGAGGTCTTGCCAACCTGTCGTCGTTTATCCTCGGTGCGCTCCGAGAAGACACATTTGATGTTAAGGCCCTGCTTGTGGTCATTTGTTGTCTATAATTTTTCTATTACATTGATCCAGTTCTGCAAATTTAGTATCTGAATTGCTAAATTGGGTTTCAGTATCCATTATATTTTCATATTCTAGTATACATTCATATTCTAGTTTAATATCATATTCCTGAAGAGAAGGAGGGTGGAGGTTGGCAAAACTTAACCAACCGGCAGAGGTCTCTGCGCATGACGTTGGAAAACGTCCTGCTCTCACTGCAGATATATACAAGACGTCGAGCTGTAGCTAGATGCTAGAGAGAAAGAGAGAAAGCGCGCGTGCTGGAGATGCTTGGTGTGTGTGCGTGCAATCGTATATGTGCGGAGGGGAACGCGCATGCAGCTATTTGGCGCGCGCATTTCGCCGCATTGGCAAGATAGACGTCGCTGGCTCTGCGCATGCAGTGCAGTGGCCACCACATTGTTTTGGCGATGTATGGCCCCCGTTTGCCAGTTGCAGCATCAGCATTTTGCTGCAACCTCCTCCCCACTGTCGCTCCTCTTATAAGCATGTGGGTCCACCACCACCGCCGCCGCCGCCGCTCCAAACGAAATAAAACGACGCGCGCTGGAAATATATAGGGCTAGCGCAGCGGTTACTATATGGTGACGCGCGCATTTGGGATGTGAATATGGCGATGGTACATGCAAAAGAGTGGATGATCCAAAGTTTGATCCGAGCGTGAACGCACCAATTTTTGTCCTTGCAGTGCCTCAAAAATTCTACCAAAAATACTTAAAATGTAGTTTGAAACAATTTATTTTAACATGCACTATAGCTAATGACAAAATATATATAAAAAAAATAGATTTATTTTTTTGAAACGTCAATAAGTGCGTGCTCCTTTAATTGGGAGCCGTTAAGAGGCATAAATATCGTTTTTACATACTACACAGTGTATGTATTTATCTATGATTTTGCACAAACACGTACAGATACACGTTTATAAATACACTATATAAAAATAGCCGTTGTTTTATAATCCGTGACATATAACAACTATTTTCTAATGGTTGTTGTGGTTTTATTTGATATTAACACAGTTTTGTGGTATTAATTCATTAGTACTCAAATCTTCGTTCAAATATTCATCAAATACTTAACATAACTTGTTTTTAAATAGCTGAAATGCACATTTTTATGGATCAGTCAATGATCTCTCGTCACCATGATAATATATTTATTTTCTGTTTCTTTATGCATTGCGTCATGTTGCCATGTTAACAGTTTGATTATTCAACATACACTAATTTCAGCACTCGTTTTTCAGCGCAGGTCAAACGCAGTCGGGTCACTGACGACCAAGTAACTTTTGGAAAATATTGCTGTTGCCGTTGTGGGTCTTTTCTAGGAAGCTTGTTCATTAAAGGATTGTGTCCTCCTGCATAAACTTCACGTAAGGTCTTTAGGCATGCACACGCGTGCAGTTGATAATGAAATCAAGAAAACCGAACACGCCACACAAAGAGGATTACTGTTATCAGATTTGTAAATTGGCTTTTCATATACTTTACGAGCAGACGGCGATGCGCTATGTAGACACTTGTTGGCTTAATTTTACGCTAATGGTCGTAATCGATAGACGCTCATCATCGCTTAGTTTAACATGAATTACGTGAGCCAGTCACAAGTGATGCGTAAGTGCTATTTACCTATGGTTTCCCTGTGCGACAAGGATTTCCTAACGCAAAAATATATATTAAGTTGATTATGCAAGACGGGACTAGAGCTACGATTCGTGCGTATGTACCGTAGTATGCATGGCTATTGCTTTCCTATAGACTGTTTTTCTATGGATCGGTTAGATGTTGGAATTCGCGGCAAACATAATTAAAAAGTTAACCGGATATGGCAGTGGGTATGAAATTTCAAATATTACGCATTCATCAGCCTTCACTAGCTGCATGAGTCACGTCCCGGTATTGCCAATAACATGTTTGCTATTTTAAGCGGTTGTTTACACTATTTCGTCGAACACTCAACAAATAGAGCATCTCCCAAAATAGAGTTTACAGGAAATATAAATAGCTCATTGAGAATATTTTGCTGCCCTTTGGGAAAATAGAGTTTACAGGAAATATAAATAGCTCATTGAGAATATTTTGCTGCCCTTTGGGAAATACCGCAGAGCCAACAGGCACGCCACCTTTGATACCATTGTGCATAGAGGAACCGAATATTTTTTTACCAAGACTATATCCATGTCTAAATAATGCAACAGCAAAAACCAAAAAGTCTTATTTTCATTTTTCATTTTGCTTCATTTGAAAAATAATATTCCAAGATTATTTTTAAACTTCATTTCACGCAAATACTGGTACAAAATTGAAAAGAGAAATTCATCTTATGTTGGGAATCAAATCTGAAATCTAAATACAAATATATTAAAATTTTAACGTCCAAACAATTTTTTTGTCCTGTGGTCAAAACAATAAACCTTGTTCGCATGTAGCACATGACAATAAAAATGATTATTATGGATTATGTAGGTGCCGTTTGAGAAATAAATAAAAGGAAATGTGTAACCTAGACCATTTAGGGATCGATACGGCAACCGTAACACGTTGGTTATGAAACAAAAAAACGAAAGCATAAGAACGGGTTAAACTTAAAATACAAATCACCTCAGTAAATTGCATTTTAAGTTTAACACGTTCTTATGCTTTCGTAATGCTTTCATAACCAAAGCGATAAAGTTGCCGTATCGTTCTCTAAATGATCTAAGTTACACATTTTCCTTTTATTCATATCGGTTATTGTTGCGCCACGTTCCTAACGTTGTACTTAATTGTACACGCAGTACTTTTCCGAAGACGAGCCAATCTTCTGAGAGCGATTCGTTCTACAAAAATGAGGCAACCTCTCGCCAGCCGTATTTAATAATAGGCCACTCTTTCGCCTGTCAAACGTCTTCTCCCTCTCCCCACCCCCCTGCGCCGTACTGAGCCGCTCCACGGGCATCTCGCTGGAACGCCCGACAGCTATGCGACGGAACGCAGCTGCTCACTTGGAGCTGCTCCCGGGCGCCTGGCGAGCGCTCTCTGAATCCGCCACGCGGCACTATGGATTTTGCACAACCCCAACTCCATCTCTCCAACTTATCTATGTAGCCTGTTACCTTTTACAGAGGCTGGCGCAATCAACGTGTCTGCAGACGTCTCGTTGGCAATTAAACTTGCATATCACCGCCCCGCAAATTTAGGCGAGCACCAAAACCATGGAAGAAAATAGACTGCCAACATTTAAACCTAGAAATCGTCAGACACACTGTTTTAACTATACAATAGTTGTATAACAATTAATAGTAGAATAAAGTCATGTACACGTTAGAGATTTCCTGCGTATTCGCATATCACAACACACATATATTGTATACATACATATATGTAAGTATACAACACGCATATTACAGTAAAATGTATTCATTAGGACATGAGAAAAATATTTAAAAAAATGTTGAGTCGTACTTTTCATAAATAGCTGAAACATGCCAGAGATGCCCACTTTTACAAAATATTTTACAATGTACAGTATTACATACTACCCGTCTAGCCGAGTCGTATTGCAACCGACTGCGATTTTAGCGTCATCGGGTCCTGTTCCCGACGCAGGCTATATTTTATTTGATTATGGGTTAGTGTTACTGATGAAACTGTGCCCCTCGCATATTTCCATAGCGACACGAGGGGTACATGATCTCCTGTTTTGATATTCACAACTGTGGACAGGAATGAAAAAAATGAACAAAAACAATAATTTACAATGTACTGCAAAATATTTTGCCTGTACCGAAGGAATAACTATATGGGGATAAAAAATATGCCACATAAAATTGAGCATGATGCTCAATTATGTATGCCACATTCGATAGAGCAAGGTGTTCGATCGAAAGCGGCAAATTTTATAATCGTCAAAGCAATAGAGGCGAAACCATGCAGACAGTAGAAGACGTTGCAGGCTTAAAAAAGAAAATCTGATATACCCCGGTAAACAACTATAAATAGATGCATACTCTAATGCGACAAACTACTACGTGACAGCTTTTTTCAACCGCTCGCTAATCAAAATATTTGATAACCAGTTGTCCACCTACATCAGTTATGACTATCACCTCAATGTGCATGTTGCCACTTAAAGAGAGATATTGCCTTGTTTGAGAAACGGTAGTCGAAAGCTTCTCAGATGGTGGTTGTCGTAGACTAGTCCGAAGTAATCATAATAATTGTTTCAACCTAGCATCTGTAAGCGCCATTCTACCGGTTAGTTTATTGAAAACACATTTTACAATATTATTTTTAATCTGTGTTTGTTCGTTCATCTTTAAGTCACAGTTTTCAGCGATAGATTTAGATTTAGATGAGGTAATCGCCGCGAAAAGGCGGAAGTCGGATAGGCTAAGTTGGAATGAAACAGATCCTTTCGTCGTATAACACTTCAATATATATTTTAGTTTGGCGGTTTCTGTAGGCAATCGTTTTTGCATTAATAGCTTCACGCAAAGGCTAAGAGCAAAACACAGTGATTCGAATCCAATCACTACCCAAGCGACCACGCACGTCTGAAGCTTCCCCTAAATCCGAGCGAGGCACACAACGGGAGCCCACTGTCACCAACCCTCTATTGCTTTAAGCACTGCTCAGATTTACAGATTACTCGACCCGGAAGTACCGCCATACAAGCGAATCAACAAACTTCGAAAAAAACGTTTATTTATTTTACAGTATGGAGAGTACGTTTCCCTATAACTGGGAACCCAGCTTGTTTTGCTCAATGCTTCGCTGAATCCAGACGTCCGTGCGCAAATTGGAACAAAATAATCGAAGAACCACATTTTTGTGCATGTTGTTACTTCCAAACCAGCTTTACTTTTGCTGCAAATATACTAAATAAAATACACTTCCGAAAATGACATACAAAGTACTCTGAATTGAATTCTGATTTGTTTTCAAGAATCTTTTTATACAATGAAAACCATATAGATGGAGATAACAGTATGTTGGGTGCAAATTAATAAAATCGTTATGGCACTCTGACGGAAATTTCGATGTAACTTAGAAGCCCGTTTTATCCACCTGATAGCTGCTGCCTTAGTACGTCCGAGGTGATTCAGAGCGCAAGCAAGGTCAGGTAGCAATTCGGTAAACATTGGCATATGCCAGGTACATGTACATAGCGTAGTTCACGTATTTTGTCTTGAGCGAAAACTTGCAATACAAAAACTGTCTGAATTTATTTGCTAGGCAATTTCACTAGTGTAGGAAAGTAGGAATTGGGATTGAGAGTCTCGACCAAGATATTTGTTTGCAGTGCCCAGTGTGTTTCCATCGGAAGGATGTCAATGCAGTTAATTGATAACTACGCCATTTATCTTAGCGGTGGTCGGTCGCGAAGATCAGTGGTGACGTAACTTTTCCTCACATGCAACTGAAGGTGACAACTGTGGTACTGCAAGCTAATGTTTTTGGCAATTCGAAAGAATGGTCCATAAATGATCACATTAAATATATAAATTTCTTGTTTTTAACTTGTTTTAAACATACGATATTTGTTATCATATTTTTCCAAAAATTTGAATACCATTTGAATACAATTCGTGTCTCATTTGATAGACTCCCAAAGCTGTTATAAAATAATGCTAACAATTTTGAAGCAAAACATTTGCTTTACAAAATTAGTAATCAAATTTTCACTCAAGATAAAATTTGTGACACTAAATGCCAAAATCTACAATTTCTTATTTATTAGTATTAAATATTTCCAAATGCTTTGATCAAGTACAGTAGAAATACGCTAATATAAGTAAATTGATTACACTGAGTAAAAACAGTGAATAAGCTTCAAAATGATATATTTTAGATTTTAAAATTCTAAATCAATCTAAAATCTAAATTGTCTGGAAAACATTCCGTCGTTTGTTTGGCGAGCAACTTTTTATGGCCGAGTAGTTTCATTGCGCCTAAACACGAAAACGGTTAGTGCTCAACTGACAGTTGAAATTGACAATAAATCAAACGGAAACGAGTGGAGATAGAACTATAAAAATATATTAAATGCCACTGTCCTTGGGCAAACGTTTTCAATGGAACCAGAATGACAAGAAATATTGTGTTCAATAAAGTGCTTGGGAAGTTAGCGACGCGAAAAGTGATGTCTACTAATAGCATAGTTGCAATGGATGAATTTGGAGAGGGGGGAACCAAAAAGTAGATAATACAAAGTACATACTTGAAAGGGCACCATTTATTTAAATGACCACATTTTTAGAACGATACTTTACCAGCGTTCAATATTTTTATACAGTAATTCAAGTAAACATAGAACTCCCAATAGCTCAATTTTGTGGATAACTCAAGTACTGAAACCTTTTTTATTTTATATTGAGAAGTATTGTTTCGTATAAACTCATCGAACGTCCACAATGCGTGATTTATTCCAGTCACAATAGGACGTGCAGCCATAACATCACTGTGCTACACGTCAAACCCAGTCTGAACATTATTTCTACATATCTTAAAACGTAAGAAATTAATAAGATTGTGGTAACTAAATTTTATATTGAGAGATCAACTATTTTTATATTAAGAATTCATTTCAAAATAATAATAAAATAATCAAATTTAATACCAGTATTTTGACGTTGTACATCTGTATATTCGATGTACACATGTACTTGAAATACAAAGCAAATAAAACAAATTAAATTAAAATTAATGATAACTGATATGAACTTTAAGTCTAAAGTGAGGAATGTCAGTAATTAAAATATCATTTGATTAGGATAAAAAGCTTGTAAAACATTAACGTTATCCTTGGATGATTTTAGCGATTCCAATTAGAAAATGCACATTTACCCGAATTTTTCGCAGTAGTTCAAGGCAATCATAAAATAAACTATAAATCGTGTGGGACTGTTTAACTTGTATACAAGTACAGTGTAGTTTATAGGGCAGGGCAAATTGTCGTTTCAGCAGTTGATGGTTAAATATGATTGGGCGTTTTTCGTTGCGATATTGTGAATGTGATAACGCGAGCTACATATATATGCGAACCTAAAACAATTTATAGTGACAAACAAGTTTTTGCACAATGAGCTTTTGAGTTAAATGGTATTTGGACAGGCTAAGTTAGCACCTTTGTACAGTTAAATGTTTTGTGATAATAAAGATACCAGGGGACCAGTAGCGCTGCAATGCGTAATACAAGTCGAATACAAATCGCAGCGTCACTCAACCATGTGGGGAGTAGGTGAACTACACTTACTACTAGATTTTAGCTTACAACAGCGTCTTAATGATGGTACAGATGAAAATCCATTATTTTCTTTGGTTGCGACAGCATTCCTCTCATTGCACGATGGTTGCTAACTGTTCAAACATTTGTTCGCTATCACTCATGCTATGCCTGGTTGCTCGCACCAGTAATCAAGGGGTAATAATTTTGCGCGTTGCGTCTGGTTTCTTTCATCGTTAATTTTTGAAGAGCTGTCACTTCTTTATATTCGGAAGCGCTAATTAGCGACAAACGAAAGAGTTCATTATAGAGTACATCACCTTCTATATTAAGGAGTTACTATTTTTTGTGCCACGATTGCGCTTTGTATTGCTACTTGAGTGAATTTCAAAACAGGTGAAGCAACGGCGAAGCGCTTGATATCCCCGTGTGGTTCGGAATTGCTTTCAACTTGTCAAACGTAATTTTTCTGGCAACCGTGCCTGGCAACGTTTCTTTCAGAATATTCGCCGAGCATAAAATGACATCCGACGACCGTGATAAGTTGAAAAGAAGAGCGAGTGAAAGTGGTTAATTTTTCACGCGCCTCACATCTGTGTTCCAGGACGCCATTAGACCTATTTCCCATGCTGATGTATGCGACGACTCGGCCTTAAATATTGATGGACGAGAGGCGTCAAAAACATGAAGCACGCTCGCGACCACTTAAAGAGTGGTCGAGTCGAACGACTTTGAATACTTAATGGATTTTCAAACTTTATTTCAATCGAGTTGAAACGAATATGTAAAGCTTTTATAAATTAATGTCGCTTATAAATTATTTCCCGTCAGGAGTAAATTTTATAGACTGTCATTGTGTGCGGGCCTTGTTTCTCGAACTCTCTATTTTCAAGATTAAGAACTTTGGATTTCATTGACTATAAACCACGATCGGAGTGCCCGTATACACCTAGGACAATTCCGTAAATAGTGACAAAAAAAGACTTCCATGACAATTGTCACCGTCATCCACTTGGTGGCGCCACGCGATAGACAGTTTCACGGCATAGGTTTGCGAATGATGAATAATGAATTGAGTATCTGAGAGATGCACCAGCTCCGTATACATGTACATGTATAGTGCCCACGCGCAGATTGTGACTCCCGCAAACGACAGTGGGGGCAGCACTGATTGAACCATTGTGACAATCGCGAGCGCACGGGGTCAAGTAAAGCGTATCGACTGTGACAACTGAAAACAGTCGCACCAAAACAAAACTTTAAAATGGCCGATGGACGCATGTTGAAAAGCACTCGCGAAAGTTACGACTCCCAAGGTAAAACAAAAGGGAGTAAAGAAAGTGAAATATTCAACTTGTTGGTTCATTGTCTATTGGATTGACTGGTCGATTGAATGAACGAAATACGGATTGCTGATGCAAGATAACAATATAAAATATGCATGATGTTACTCTAGAGTCTTGCCGTAACTCGCGCTAGAAGGTCTGTCACCCAAATTCAAGTCAAGTGTAAGGTCGGATTGATGTCTACGTCCACAGAAGATGACTACAGAAGCCTATGTCAGCAAATGCTCACCCAAAATTAAAGTCTACGATTTTAAACTTGCGAGAAATTGGGAAGTATTTTATCTACTGTAAATCTTGTATTTGAAAATCAAAATCATGTTGACACTTCATGAGCTTCGAGATGCGTCATCCATCGAATCAACCCAATTTGGAGAGCGCTTTTCCATGACGTCAGCAGGCAATTCGATGAACAACAATAATAACTATTTTGGCACAATTTTGATCAGTGTCCCTTTATTCGAAGCCAACTTGTCACTTAAAGCCTTAATTGCTTATATTTAAACAAATTCTAAGCTCATGATTTTACTAGACAAACAGGGAAAGTTGCATTAGGTTAGTTAATAACGAAACAAAATTTGTAAAATGTTGTTAACAATTCGCTCAATCTCTATAAACTATTTATTGCTGTAAGCCTCCATTTTCGTGACTTTGCTACTTTATCAGCTATTCCCATAGAGCTCCCGCATCCGCCCGGCCATTAAACTTCAACGGGCACAATGAGATGAAAGTGATAGAATGAAATACTTATTTGTTGTGCTACTGATGTTTCTTTGTTACTATAATTCAATCGATCGACTTTCGGCTATCAATTTGTTAGTGTTGCCAGCAAGAATAAATTGTCTTCCAGCAATTTGCTTTCAATATTTTTACAAACTACATTCAAAATATATTGCAACGCATTGCTTATCGGGATAATGACATCTCCGATGTGCAAAATATGATAATGATTTTTATTGGATACAGCGACATCTCGCTTATGGCCAATACTCATATGAAATGTCCAATGAAATGTTCACAGTAAAGACCAATGCAGATGTAACCCATTCGTCACGTTGGACCGAATACCTAGCCTCATCATAATGGAGTCCGTACTCTAACCTCGCATGTCGTTGATCGTCGGAGAGCTCTCGCGCATGGCCGACCTTTCATTCTCTGGCGAGCGGCCGTCTGTTTCAATTAGCGTCAGTTACGTCGAAACGCATGCCTGCCTACGCTCGTTCGATGCTGTGCCGGCTGCCAAAGGTCTATACGTCCACTCCGCAGCGACAGTCGCCTCGCGGGACTGTCGGGGGGAACCGTTACCCCCCGTCAACATTTGTCCATGCGAATGCGCCATCGCGTTAGGGTAGGCGCCGAACTCTACCGAAAGTTGCGACCGAGTCTCCGTTGTTCGTCGCAGCGACTGTCGACAATTTTTTTTTAGTATGGGTCTGAGGGTTTCTCGACCGCGCCGGAGATTACAGTCACACCGACAGCGGATAGGGAGAGCCAGCGACTTATATTGAGAAAGCTGCGCCCTGGGCGAATATCAACATTGATCCCTCACAACCCATATTTTCTGATGTTTGGTGTAAACCCAAAAGCTTACATACACAGTGTATAATAAGTATGTAAATTATCGTTGTTGAAATTTGACCAGCAATTCAGTATGCGTTTTCGATACTACTTTCGTCCACATATATTTGCATTGTTGTTTAGGAGGCTTACCAACGCATTCGTCTCAATGGCACTTCAAGGGACAACCTATTAG
>JAUJYS010000332.1:0-24825 GCA_033995665.1 Melogona broelemanni
CACGTTTCCTATATGGTCTAGGATACACATTTCCTTTTTAATTGTTCATAGACGGCTCCTATAACCTCTTCTAGTTAGAGTAACAAATACTTATTTT
This sequence comes from Melogona broelemanni, assembly GCA_033995665.1. Classification (NCBI taxonomy): domain Eukaryota; kingdom Metazoa; phylum Arthropoda; class Diplopoda; order Chordeumatida; family Chordeumatidae; genus Melogona; species Melogona broelemanni. The sequence continues at coordinate 98 of JAUJYS010000332.1, forward strand.
AAAGGGAGTCAATTATTGTCATTATAGTGGAGAATAATTGTTAGAACGTCTTATTGTGGGTTCCAGGACATACTTAAGATGTAATGTTAAATTATTTGAGAAGGAAATTATTTGATCATGTCGATCAAAAATGGTTTGAAACATTAACAAATATTAATTCAGTATTTTCTCCTGCAGCCGTCAGTTCATCACGCAAACAATCTGGCAATTGTTTATTTCGTAAAATAGCTATCCAATCCGCTTTCTCAAAGATGTAGACCTTCCTTCGCAACTTACCAGCCGGTAATTTCAACCTCACCTATCTCTACAATAGCAGCGAATTTGTGCGGCGGAAAACGTTTATCGTTTCGCCTCTCTTACTCCGCCAATCTTGTCTGACAATAGAAAGGTGAATTCCTCGGTGAGACATAGCGAAAAAGGTCTGGCACACGATCAAAAAAAGTGTTGGCCTTTTGCGCGGAACTAATAACAAATCATGGCCGTTCTGTCATTGATCCAACTAGGCCGAGACCTTCACATGGAGAGAGAGAGAAACACACTTTTGATGAAGTGTGGCCTACATAAAGTGAACGGTAGCTATCTCCCCACTTTCAACACCTCGAAAACAGGTTCCTCGAGATTTGCATTGCACATTTCGGGAAAGCTGTGACTGTAGTTAGTCTGAACGTTTTTGTCCAACTTTATTTGTAGGGGGCAATTAAATTAAATTTTGTATTTAAAAAATCTCAACTTGGTGATCACGAATTTAACTTTAAAAATAAATTAGTCCCCCCCCCCCATTAATTTTTTTAAGAATTTTTCGTGTAGAGAAAAGGTATTGATCATGTCTGTAGAGCAACCGACTTGTGGTGCGATGGTCCTGGGTTCGATTCCCGACACCGGCTCATTTATATTATATTAGTGAAGGTATAGGAGTACGCAATTTCAAATTGACGTACGTCAATATAATCATTGAGTTAATTTACCGTCCTGGATTAAATTATTGTACTATCAGGCATTTAAATGAACTAGAAAGTTATTTGATATTTTCTTATTAATCCGATCTCGGAGCACTAACGAGAATGTGCCCCTCTCAGTGACTTAAGAGGGGTACAAAATATCCTATAGTTAGCAGTTCACTACAGTGACTAAACGTTTATAAATACTATGTAAATATAAGGTCCAGACGAATACATTTCAAATTGCAATTATTTAAATTTTGGACCGACATGTCGCAAATGTTTGCGTTGTAGGTACTGGACAGGTCGACCAATATCGGATCGTTTATCCAACGCACTGTCCAGTCTGACCCCATTTACATATTTGAGGGCGTGTCACTTTCAGGCTCGTCGTGAATTACACGTACACTGTACATGTATCTCCGCCGATTAAAATCTGGAATAATATCGTCTGTCGGTCGTTCACGGCAAGCCAGAACACTCTTCTCGCGTTCGTATTTTTTTTCTCCCTTTCGGGTTAGTCGGGGCAAACATATTCGAAAGTGTGGGCGTTGACCGAAAAAGCAGAGCTACCGCGAGATAACCACAAAAAAATTTGGGTGTGTGGGGGGGGGGGGAGTGGGAGGCGGTCGTGACAAAATAAGCTTCTCTTGAACCCGGAGCTAACCCCTGCGGAGTGCGCGGGAGGAGGATAGAGGTTCGGGCCTGGTTCCTTTTTTAAGGAACTTGGGAATGTTTAGGTTCCTTTTTCATTTCTGAGGAACTGGAACGGGAACCGGTTTCTTTTTTTTGAGGAACTGGACCGAGGATTCATTTTATGTGTAAATAGTTACTTTTGCCATAACTTTTAATTTTCTAAGAGTACAATTTTCCAGTGTTGGGTAAGAACGATACGGAAAAGTTACGTTCCTAGGAACTGGTTCCTTTTTTTGACGAACTGGACCGGGGGGGGGGGGGAAGGGGGTCCTTTTTAAGTGCAAATAGTTCCTATTAGCATAACCTTTAATTTTTTAAGAGTACAATTTTCCAAACAGCGGAATAATTTTGCAGCATCATATTCACAGCAGCAGCATCAGTGTAATATTTTGATCTGTTGAAAACGTTTGGTCTGTGTGTGTGTGTTGGTTGGTTGGTTCGTGTAAATATTTTTTTTTAAATAATTTTTGATCCAAGGAGCGGAAAGGTAATTGAAAAGTATCAGGTTCCTTTCGAAAAGGAACTTTTTTTAATTTTTGAGGAACTGTTCCTTTTGAAAACGAACTTTTGTTTTTTTAATTTTTGAGGACCTGTAACGGGAACTGGTTCCTTGTCAAAAGGAACGAACCCAACACTGCTCGGGCCTAGACTTTACTGCATGCACCAGCATCCTGCCATTGCGCCTCGGCCCACTCGGTCGTTCTGTGTACCGGTGAAGGTCAACCTGGTCATCCTGACGTCAATTTAAATGAGCCGTGTCCGCAGTTGTGCTGTGTGTGCCAATGCATCGTGGACGAGTGGCAGTGTGACTCAGCGAGTGATGTCAATGTTTTTTTTTTTTTTGTTAAATGACGTTGTAGCCGTCATTTCCACACGGTTGGATGCTCCCACATGTGTTTTGATTGTTTTGGATGCTTTGTGAGGATGCGCGATAAATTTTATTCCAGTTGTTCTCGAAATGGTGAATCGACTCATAAATCAATAAATGTATCCCGTTGTTTTGAGTCGATAAGTTTAGCCGGTTGTTTCGACTCGATGAATTTATCTCGTTGATGTCTATTGTCTTGTATCTTCGTTTAATTCACTTAATTGCTTTTTGAAATAATAATTGAAATAATAGTGTAATACATAATCATGAGGTGCTTGATGAAGGCATGAGATTTATCTCGTTGAATTTATCTTGTTGATTTCTTTTATCTTGTATCTCCACTTAATTCACCTAATTGCTTTCTGAAATAATAGAGTAGTTATTAATCATAAAGTGCTTGATGAAGTCATGAAATTCGACAGGTACCTGAAATTAATTGATATTGCGAAATACAATAAATAAATGCTCGGCTGATTTTAACTATGGTCTGGTAAAGTTTATTTTTCAAAAGCTTCTGCGCTTTTTGTATTTAATATTCCGTAATAGTATTGTCGGATTAGACGTTTTTCTATTTAGTGAACTCAAAACATAAAAGTGGTAATTCCAGCCAGTTCGGTATGTTTTTGCATGTGTTACGAGCTACCCTGTTTAGCCTTCCAGAGTAGTTGAGATTGACCCAATAGCATTAACAACAGAGTCCAATTAGTTGTCTTGCCCTCCAAAATGTGTGACAGGGATTGTTTGGCTGTCCATTTTAATTTCATCAAGTTTCTCTCAGAAAAGTAAAACACTATTTTGAGACTTACAATTTAATCTCATTTGCAACAATAAATTTGTTTACTTGAAAACTGTTAAACCCGTATGTAAATTCGTGATACTTATTTGTTAGTGAGGCTTGAGTGAAAATGTGATTAGCTAAAATCTTCTGGCGTTTCGTCTTGGTGTCTATTTTTAAAATGTCACCACATGTCTGTGGAATTGTTTGTCTGCCTACGAACGCAACCAACTAACTGGAGAAAAAAACGATTTGTCTTTTCAACAGAATTCCATGGACTTGCCACCCGACAAAGCCAAACTACTAAAGCAGTACGACGATGAAAAGAAATGGGATCTCATCTGTGACCAGGTATTTTTTTTTTCGCTACCCGTTCGTTCGTTCGTTCGTTGTATACTGTACAATGAGCAATCAGGAAATCGTGCATAACGAATGTTATCAAATTAGCGGCAGTTAACATTCGATGCGGATTTAGTTCAGACCAGAAAAATCGTGCGTGACTGGGTTTGTCACTGTATGTTAACTTGACTTACCCATGTGAATTTGGAGTAAAGACATCAATAAAACTTTTTTTTTTGTTGTCATAAACGCTATATATCTTTAAATAATTTCTAGTTTCGTAATAGCATAATAATAGATCTCTACGTTAATAACGATCTCTATCCCGATTAATGAATATATCGGCTATCTCAATTATTAAAAAAGTATAATATTATAAGGTTGTGGAGAAAATGCCTTGTTTTTCTCGATCATCTGTATCTGCCTTCGATTTCGCGGCAATTTAAGTTCAAACTTTAATACAATATTGTGCGTTATCTCGGGGACAGTTACCTTACCCTGGTACTTTACCCTGTATTGAACTCAAATATGTAAATTATTTTTTAATTTAGGAAAGAGTTCATGCCAAGGAATCTCCAGGATTTTACATCAACAAATTAAAGACCTATTTAGACCCGAAGGCTTCTAGGAGTTCGAGGGTACGTCTTGAAAACTTACATTTAGCAATTTTATTAATTACCTATAGTTTTTTATGTCTGAGGTGGTTAGAACTCTCAATCAAAATTCTTGTGACAAAACGCGACGATTTTCAATTTCAGAAACGAAAAATGATGGGCGACGCCACTTCGACGCAGGTCTTGCGAGATCTGGAAATCTCCCTGAGGACGAATCACATAGAGTGGGTGAAAAATAAATGCGATTAAATTATGCTTTTTTGAAACGCTCCCTCTCAAACTGCTAAATGTGTGTGAAATCCTGGCATACTGTCCTGCAGTCTATTGAGCGTTTTTGGTGTGTGTCTGCAGGTAGTGCAATATGCTGGTAAAAAAAAGTGAAAATAAACAAATCATTTCCTTTTTCGATATCCAGATGGGTTCGAGAATTTCTGAATGAGGATAACCAGGGCCTCGACGTCCTGATCGACTACCTCTCGTTTCGGCAAGTTTTTCTAAGGTGAGTCGAGCCATGTGTTACTACTAGAAGTTAACCAGGCTCGTCAATGAGAGGAAATTTTCCTTAGTCACGTGTGTGGGTGTTGACAGTAGCGCCATCTGTCTAGTGCACTGTAGTTTTAAGACCTTGGGACTACCAAACTTTCCACGCTAAGCAATCGCTGATATTGTATTAATTTTCGATTGGGAAAACTATTTGCTGATCAGTAGCTTTAATTTGATTGGGTCACCCACTTGTGATACATCAGTCCCGGATTCGATATCTTGCGCGGTTTCTCGTTTATTCCGTCTAGTATTACTAAAATTGTTCACTACTTGGGGTACAGAATCTCCGTTAATACTATTCGCTATAATTTTTGTTTAAAAAAAATAGCTATTTAATCTAAAAAACAACCCATCTAACCCAGTCGGTATTGCAATCGACTACGGGGCGGGTGGTCCCGGGTTCGATTCCAGGCACCGGCTCTCGTTTATTCGATCCTGGGGTACTGATGAAATGTACCCCGTCACATAATGCCACCGCAACACGAGGGATACAGAAACTTTGAATTAAAAAAATAAAAAAAATCTTTGATTAAAAAAAAACATAATTCATACATTTTACAGTGCCACCGTCGCTATTCGATGACTTACTAACCGAAATTAATTTTATATCTATTTAGACACGAGCAGATAATCTCGAAAGCGGTTCAGCGAACGCTGGACGATATGCCTCCACCCATGTCCAACGGCAACCTGACGACGCGAAGGACCCCCTTGGACGTGGACACGCCGCGATTGAAACGCGCCTCCAAGCACATTCAGAAGCTGAACATGGGCGAGGCCAAGGACGATATCCACGTGTCAATCATGTGCTTGCGAGCAATCATGAATAACAAGGTGAATTAGAAGCTTTGAGTGCTCTGGGATGGATTTACGGTCGATAGATAATTTTACTGGTTTCTGAATAAAAATTTCAATACGTTTCCATTGTTTAGAAAATAAATGCTTGCGTTCAATTCTGAATTTGGTGCAGAAGTATTTTCCCAGTAAATTGTGCAACATATGGCGTCCAACTGTATCTGCCGCATATTTTTTTAGTGTGATAGCATTTTAAATTACATTTTCGATGTTCAGAAAATTAATTTTGCATTAAATATTCAAAATTTGGTGCAGATGTTGTATTTGGCAAAATTTGCCCTACTTTATTTTTTATTTAATTAGTTTCATTTAAAATTCATTCATTTATATTATTAAAGTAAGACCATTATTCCAGTGTTGCAAGGAACGAATGCTAGTCCGTCGAAGGTTATTTTACTATGTATGCTAATAGAAAATTGTGTTATGTGGGAGTTTCTTTTTTTGACGTTTGTTTTGTTTCTCCATTTTCAGTTTGGATTTAGCATGGTGATAGGTCACACAGAAGCCATCAATTGTATTGCGCTGAGTTTAAACCACAAGCGACCAAGGTTTGTGCCACATTTTTTACGTTCTTTTCTATCGATTTACCGAAAAGCTGCATCGGTGCTTTGCCACTATCACATTCGCTTATTTCATTTTTATATTTTTTAAGGACGAAAGGATTAGTTTTAGAACTACTAGCCGCCATTTGCTTGGTCAAAGGAGGTCACGAAATTATTCTCGATGCGTTCAACAATTTTAAAGAGGCAAGGAAATTATGTTTGATCGCTTATTCAATCGCTTATTCCATATGGCCATTTACAGACTGATTTTACGAAATCTTTGATAACTAATTATTGCCGTATTTAACGTTCAGGTTTGTTCAGAGAAGAAGAGGTTCGAGACGCTGATGGAATATTTTATGAATTATGAAGTTTTTGATATTGATTTTATGGTAAGTCCACAAACTGTTACCCACCTGGCGAATTTCAAAATATTTAGTTGAAAAAGTTAGATGGAAAGATTCAAGAATCGATATTTATGCATGTATTTTCGCTGTTTTTCGTCTAGGTTGCCTGCATGCAGTTCATCAATATTGTTGTACATTCTGTTGAAGACATGAACTTTCGGGTACATCTGCAGTACGAATTTACCCAGCTTGGTCTGGACGACTATTTAGAAGTGAGTTTACGTGAATCGCTAGTGATTTGATCGAATTAAAGTGTCACGTCTGTCGTTATTGGACGCAATCGAAAATATGACTTATTTGGTTTGTCTTTGTGTTTGCAGCGAATCCGTTACACGGAGAGCGAAGAGCTTCAGGTTCAAATCTCCGCCTATCTGGACAACGTGTTCGACGTCGGCGGTCTAATGGAGGACTCGGAGACGAAGAGCGCGGCCCTGGAGAAGGTGGCAGAGTACGAGGACCAGTTGTCGCACGCGCACGAGCGCATGCAGGACATGGAGAACGAGTTCATGGCCAAGATCGTGGAGATGGAGACCTACATACAGGACCTGGCCAGGGAAAAGGAAGAGATTCTGGTAAGGGTGGACAAAGTACTTCAAAAAGTCAACATATATAACTTTTATATCAGTTTTGATTCACGCCTGAAAGGTCTAGAAAATTATTTCGACACATCTGTGGTTTTATCACAATTATTTGCCACCATCAATTGCATTAAAAAAATATGTAAATAACTGGCGTCGAGACCAAATGGTCAAAAAAAATGTTCTGTCATCTTCATGCGCTGTCCACTCATTCCCATTTCAGGAAATCCACACAGTGGTTAGCGAAGAGTATCACACCCTGAAGAAGGTCATTGACGACAAAGAGGAAGAATCGAGGCACCGGGAGAGTCTGCTCGAGACCAAGATCCAGGAACTGGAGAAGCTCTCGCAGACCTTACCCAGAAGTAAGTGTTAATGTGACGTAGAGGGTGATAATTATCAGAAATTTGTCCACCAAATTACATTCACGCGCAGAAGTTCGCTAGTAGACTCAATGCACGTTTTTCTGCTGCTAGATCACCAAAAGAGCGGAGGAGTGTTGTCCTCACCGTCGGTTACGTCGTCGTCAGTGATGATGCCACCGCCGCCACCTCCACCTCCACCACCGCCACCGATGGCTGGAAGATTATCGGGTATGTCTGGTCACACTGCTACGCCGTGCAAGGTTTTTAAAATTAAAATGCTTCGAAATGCGACACTGATACTATTACTAATTGTACGTGATTATTCCAGGAATGCCTGCACCACCTCCCCCGCCCATGTTGGGAATGTCACGTGCGCCTGGCGCACCGCCGCCACCACCCGGCTGTATGATCGCTCACGGAGATGGTTAGTCATCGACTTTTTTTAATCCTAACGTTTTATCGTACAACAATTAGCATATATTGATTTCTCAATATGTATCCGTTTCAGCGATGACTATTAAGCGGAGAGTGCAGACCAAGTACAAGTTGCCGACCCTCAATTGGATCGCGCTAAAGCCGAACCAGGTCAAGGGAACGGTCTTCAACGAGTTGGACGATGACAAGCTTCTGTCTGTAAGCAAATTTATCTATCTTGTCACCGTAAACAAGTGTTCCATTCTTGAATTCCATTCTTGAAAGTGCGGCCAGCTAGTCCAGTCGGTAATCCTTCCGACTGCGATGCGGACGGTCCCGGGTTCGATTCCCGGCTGAGGCTCTCGTTTATTCGACGAGTCGCGGTACTGGTGTCATCCCTGAGCTTCCATTAGGGAGTCCAGAGCTTAGGGGTGGATCCTGCAGCCTGGTTATTCCAGCTGCCATTTCCCTTCCCTTCCCTGCCCATCACATATCTCCATAGGCACGAGGGTGCATAAATCCTGTAGTAATTAGCACTACGGTGATTTAAAAAAAAAATCCGTTTTTTTCAAACTACACTGTCGAGATCGTAAATTACTTAAACTCAGAGCACCAGTGTTTAAACTTTTCGGATCTAAATAATTAATTAATTAAATATTGATTAATTTCCTAGGTGATAGATTTCAACCGGTTCGAGGAGGAATTCAAAATCGGCTCCCTCGGTCTGAGCCATAATTCGGACGCCGATTCTCTCCAGTCCTACGGCAGTAAACGGTTTAAGAAACCTGAAATGGTCACCCTGCTGGAGCACAATCGACTAAGAAATATCGGTAAGAATTGGCATCTATTTTATTATCATTGTTATTGGGGAGGGATCATCGTCTGACACCACTGGTGGATCATCCACTACGAAACAGGTGATTGTACAGTGTGTATAATGTCTTAATTTTTTTCCCCTTGCAGCTATTTCCAGGCGTAAGGTGGACATGCCGATCGAGAACGTCTTGAAGACAATCAACAGTCTGGATCTGAAGGCGTTGTCGCTGGAGAATGTGGAAGTTCTTCTTCGGATGGTTCCCAACGAAGCAGAGGTAATATTACTTTATTTTTGTGCAAATTGTAAAATCTCTTGTATTGATTCTGATTTTGGCCAGATTTGCTTCAACATTAATTTTGTTATCTTGATTTATTTTTAAGATTTTGGATTATCGATGAATATGTTTTAAATAATTATTTTTCGGAACCTTTCAGACCAAGCTCTATAAGGAGTACGAGAGGGAACGAAAGCCGATTGAAGTCCTCACCGATGAGGATAGGTTCCTTTTACAGGTCAGTTGATCGATAATATGATTATTCTTATCGAATGTTGGTCATTTTTATTGATGGAGCATGTACTCTTGATTGAACCACTTTGTTGTTTCGCTTCATTTCTTTTCTTTTAATTTTAGTTATCCAAAGTTGAGCGAATATCCCAAAAGCTTCACATAATGAGCTACATGGGAAATTTCCACGAAAACATTCAGTTAATAGTGCCGGTAAGTTTTTTTAGTGTTTCGGTTTACCTCTTTGTGAAATGAAATGTTTGAAGCGATGGTTTTTTGTTTAGAATTTATCATTGACGATTGTGTTTTTTTAACTTGCAGCAGGTACACGCTATCATCAATTCATCCAGAGCCATCAAAAATTCTCATAAAATAAGGAAATTACTCGAGGTAAATAAATTTAGTACTACAATTATGTTTTAAAAACGTATAAATAATATTAAGTATCTTTTATTTTTTCATCATTTTGATTAATTTCTATGTCTATTTTTTTTCGTTACAGATTATTCTTGCTTTCGGAAATTACCTGAATAGCAACAAGCGCGGTCCGGCTTATGGATTCAAACTTCAAACGCTGGACATGGTAAGAAATGGCTTAATAATCCGTAATTTAATTGTTAAACACCACGTTGTCAATGTTTAATACCATGTGCTTCTTTTTTAATCATCCGCAGCTAACAGACATGAAATCCTCCGACAAGCGTATGACGCTCATGCACTACATCGTCGAGACGATTCAGATCAAGTTCCCGGATCTGATGAACTACGACAGCGAGTTGAGGTTCATCGAGAAAGCGGCCATAGGTGTGTAAATGTTTCTGATTCGTTTGAAATGTTTTACAATTGGTTTACTGTATGTTTTTTATTTAAAATTTCTCTGAATCAACGTTAATAAGATGTGTTGTTGATTTGTCTGCTGAAGATATTCCATGCACTAAAAGTAATCTGTTTGGTCTATTCAGTACTGCTCAATTAAATATTTAATTTTTTCGTAATTTGTTTCGGTTTAGTTTCTTTGGAGAACGTCATGACCGATGTGCACGAGCTGGAGAAGGGAATGGATCTGACCAAGAAGGAATACGAGTTAAGGAAAGACTTCAAAGATACGATGGTGCTGAAAGAATTCCTTACCGGGGCCGAGGAGAAGCTGCGTAAACTGCAATCGGATGCTAAAATCGCACAGGTAGGTGGTCCCAACGGCAACTTTGCAATCGATCTGCCGGTTAAGAGACGGCGTTGCTATTCATGTCGGTCGTGGTATGTGGTTTTTATTTTGACATTTTTATTTTTTATTTTAGGACGCATTCGCTGATGTTGTTGAATACTACGGAGAATCTCCGCGCACCCTCTCTGCCGCCACCTTCTTTTCGGTGTTTCTGCGTTTCACGCGAATGTTTAGGGTAATTTTAATTTAATATTTTTTGTTTTGACGATTTTTTAATCGAGTCTCTCCCCATGTGTTATTGCTCTCTGCCCTGCGAGTGACCTTTTTACCCTCGCCCAACGAGCATGCTCAGTTAACCGAGAGCTAGTAATATTGCTAGTCAGAAATTTCGTTGCTGTTCAAACGTGACATCTTGTTGTAAAGGGGCTTTAAGAGAAATTTATTTTCGGTTTGCCCGCGCCATTCTAAAACTAACTTTGCTCTTTTGGTTCTCAGCAAGCTGAACTGGACAACGAGAGCCGGAAGAAACAGGAAGAAGCGGCTAAGGAGGTGGCCTACCATCAGGCGGAGAACATCGCGCAGAAGAATAAGATCAACAAGAAGAATCATCAGGCACGTCTTTGAAAACAGTGTGGTTGTCTAATCTCAAAACCTGCCGCCTAGTGGTGGACAGTAGCACTTCATCGTTGATCAGAGATTTTATGATGGAAAATCGTAATGATTTCGATCTTGGTGTTAATGGTTATTTTTCTTTCACCAGGATGCCGTGATTAACGAATTAAAGAGCAAAACAAAACAGGTCAAGGACAAGCAACTGTTGAAACAGGACGAGGTTTACAACGGCGCCTTGGAAGACATCCTTTTAGGTAGCTCTAAAGTTGCTTTGCAATACAGGCATTTGCTCGAAAAATTCAATCTGCTTTAGAGGGTTGGTTAAATTGAGTTCGGGGGTACGATTACGGGATCAAGTTGTTGATAATCAAAAATTGCCATTCCTACTACAGTATTGTCGGGACCAAATTTATCTTGATATTATCGGAGTTATTAAAGTCCGATGTATTTTCAACGCAATCAAAATTATTATTTTTTTTACTCAAAAAATGATTTATCGGCTCTTCAGAAATGATTGTTTTAGATTTTTTTGTGTTTTGTTTCGTTAGTGTTCAGGTAGACCTGTTATTTTGATTACGAATGTCAATTTCCAGCATTTTGAAATGTTAAATGGCCGGTTATAATATTTTACGTATGCTAACACAAATTGCGAGTTTGGAAAAAATTGCATTTTGATATGGTCGGTGCCATGTACGACACTTTGTCGTGTCGCGATATTACTTTTTATATCATTTTTTGTTATTGTTTTTGTTTTGAGTTGTTATCGTAACAATTTTTTAATTGTCGAAGTGCGATTAAATTTTTCAAAAAAATATAAAGTGATCAAGCGGTTTTATTTTAATTAGAAATTTTAATTAGTCATTCAAATTACATTTTACATTTGCTGGTGACGTTGTTATAGAATTCTAATTTGCAAATCAATGCAAGTTTATTTTTAATTTTTAATGCGCGTGTTTTTAAAGTTAAACGATGTTTATTTGTGCTTAATCATTTCAACATATTTTTTTTAAATATTAAATTGATATTGAAGAATTTGTAAGGCAATGCATTTGCTATGATAAAAATTGCACTGCATGATAAAAACAAAATTTAGTATCAAGATCATTTTACAAGATGGTAAAACTCGAAAGATTCGGAAATAAGTATTTGCGAAAATTGCTTTTGTGGTAGTTTTCCCCCCAGTAGAAAATCATATAATTTAGTAGGGTATCTTAATGCACTGCTTCTCCCAAGACATTGCGAAAACTGAAGTGGGGTTTTCTTCGCTGTTTACAGGATTAAAGAACGAACCGTACCGTCGAGCCGACGCAGTTCGCCGAAGTCAACGGCGAAAACAAGAGAACGTGAGATTGTCGAGGACTATGGAGGAGCTAGAGGTGTAGCGCCATGCGCATCAAGTGTTCATATATGATATAGCTGATGTCTTGTTGGCGGCAGTGGTACTGCTTTTTTATTTAGATTTTTATCTTCCTAAATTTTTTTACGCTGGCGTCTCAAAAACTATTCGATGCTTCCGCGGGGACTCTACTGTTTTCTCCAAGAAATATTGCCCGTCCTCGCAAATCTCGAATTTCGTATTTGTTTACACTAAGGAGTCGACTATCTCATTTGCGAGACGTAATTTTTTTGTGACGTTACTGGATCCGAGTGCCGAGTGGTTTGAATTTGTAAAACGAGGCTTTCGTCCGAGGGATTCGAATGGATGATTCCCAGTAACGAAAAAGTGGCTGTTGATTTTTTATAGATTTTTAAGCCTTGATGGGAGGAGGGGGATTGAGAGTGAAAGCGAATGGAATGTACATTATTGACGGGTGTTTGACATCGAATACCTTGAGTGATACAAGACAGTGGTTTTTCTTTAAAAAAAATACACATTCTCAAATTTGTTATATATTTTATGATTTTTTTTTGTATGCTTCTCATAGATGATAGGTTTTTATATTTCGCTTTGCTTTCCCATTTATATTTATATCGTTTTTCCTGGTGCAGAATTCGACATAAAGTAGAAATCGACTTGTCCGTTCTATGTAAATATATACATTTTTTTTTTTTTTTGAAAATACAAATTTGTAAAAACATAATCAAACGCACCAAAACATTTACAATTTTTTTGTTTTTTGACCACCATTTTGGAAGGAGTTTTTAAAGTTCTATATTGTAGTTTCCGTCATTTGCTGCTGTTTGCAAATATGCCGTGTGCCTAATTGAAAATCCAAAAAAATATTCTCATGTTCCAACTGTGTCGCAGATTTTATTGGCCTGACTGGGTGCTCCATACCCGATGATGTACATTGGATAATTTATATCGCAGTTGTGAGTCAGTATTCGCCTGTCAGTCTATGGTGACTGCACAAATGAATGGCCTGCAATATTTTTGTACATATGTAGCCGTCACTGAACATTAAAAATGCTGACGGAGCTTCCCCTTTTTTCGCTGCTTCTGCTGCTTATTTTCTATACGAGGTAGAACTATGTTATTCACAGTCAACCATGTTGGTCGCCTTTTCTTGTCTTGACAAGAGCTACGCGGAAGTATTACTTGTAATTTTCTCTATCGTTGTCCAATTGCTGGTCAATCACTAATCTTCCAATCTCGAACTGATCTTCCACCAACAAGTATTTCTTAATTTATTTTCTATTTACGTGGACGTGGTTTCGTGCAGTCTTACTCACTGAGTACATAAAATAGCTAATGCAAAAGCAAGGTTTTTCCTTTTTTATTTCTAAAGGTGGAACATATCTTTGAGAAAACGTATAATTACAATTAAATATAAAATTTGTCCCGTTTAGATGAGTCTCTGAATTTATTGTTTTAGATAATTAAATGTGTATTCGGCGCGTATGCACTTTTATGAGCATTACATTTTTTATACTCGATCATAGTTATTATTTTTTTCTTATTTGAAAAAAATAATAAAAATTAAACCCTGGTTTACTTTAGTTTTATTGACACGAAAAAAAATAGCGGTACATTCTTTCGTGTCATCACCCCGCAAGTGCGAGGAAATTCAACCGTACACCAATTACGCACACCAAGTACACCAGTACACGTAATTGGTATCACCAAGATGGTAACTGTGAGGTACGGTTCTCTATATAAACAAATCCTATACTTTAGGATTGTTTGAAAAATATTTTTGTTTTTACCAAACTGAGATTTTCTTTAAACTATTTTGAAGTGGGAGTTTTTTTTTTCTTATGAAATTTCCAAATGAATGGATACCAAAGCTTTTTCTTTATACAGGGAAACTCAACTATTCCATAGAAAGTTCTGTGTGCGTGATTCTTTGTGCCTATCATTGTATGCGGTGTAACAAAAAAATGTCTCGTTCGCTAACACAAGTTTGTAAATTCAATTTTCAGTTTTTACAATAGCAATTTTTGTAATTGTTCAAATGAACCCATGCCGCATCAAATTTACAATGTAATCAATCAACATAAAATTTCTTGATGCGTGCCATAAATTTATATATTCGCAGATATGTTACTAGTTTTGTGCACTAAAAAAATCCATCTTTCAAAAACATTACAACATGAAATAGGTCTGTGCTATATTTCGTAAATATGTTGTTGCTCTTCAACTTGAAAACGTTGTCTCCTTGGCTTCGTTTCTTGTCTTGCAGAGTTGTGTCAAATATTTAAGACGCCCTCGACTCATGTGGCTTCAAAGTTAAGATGAAAATTAATCAAAGTACATTTTATATGTTGCGTTTAAACGCGGCCAATTTTTTTTTGAAGTGAAAGCACGTTTCCAGCCATTTACCATTGTGCCTATATGTTGGTGGTGCTCGCTTTATTGCTGTACGGTAAATTTCGTGTAAATTCTGTGGCCTGACCTCGTGCGCCTACAATTTTTGGGAACGACAGTTCATGCCTGCTTTAACTTGTATAACCGCTTTGAAACCAAAATTCCTGCATCATACGGTATTTAATTTTTCTACTAAGACAAAATGTATGGATTACTCACATGTAAATAATTATCAAGAAAGTCTATGTCCAAAAAGGGAATTTTTTTTAATTATGAAATAAAATGTTATATTACAGCTACACCACTTTTGTACAATTTTTTTTTTGAAACAATCAAAAATGCCAGTGAAATATTCGGTTAATCCCGTAGTGTGCTGCAAAATAGAGATCCTGATCAGATATTTAAAAATGTTACCAAGTATAAATTGATTTTAATTATCGGTAATTATAATTTCTGTACGGGATGTCGCTTTTTGTCTTTTTAAGGAAGTGTGCAGCACACTCCGATATTTATCCCCATGTACACACACAAGCTACTCGTATATTGCAAAAATTCCATAATATATATCGGCAGTCAACAACTTCCTATATGTACATAATAAAATATATCGTATATCGTGCTTGGTAAATCTAACCAAATATATCCTCCTATAATTTAACGACTTTAACACGAGATCGCATGATTCTGACGTCAATCCGGTGACGTCCATAAATCTAAAAAATATAATCGTTAGTTATACACATAAGTTAATAAATAAATACTCATTGACTGGGGGGGGGCAGATGGAGGTTATCACTGATTTCTAGGGTCCAAGATCATTTTCTGCCCTTCTCGGCCGTATTGTATCTGGGCTGGGAGCCGGAATGTAGCTTGCGCAGAACGTTCTGAATGTCGTTGTCTGGAAAGATAAGTCGGATGACCCGTTCGGCCAGCTCGTACAACAACCGCCGGTTCACCTCGGGCTGCTGGAACATCTCGAAGAGCAGATGTACCCCCTTGCGCGTAGTCTCGCTGCCTATGATATGTTTCATTTCGTCTGAGGGGAAACAAAACGTTGAGGAAAAACAAACGTTATTGATTATTGTAGATTAGGAACTGTGAGTTGCAAAATGCTATTAACTGTGTTTTAGTGATCCTTGACCAAACGTCTTAATTATCCAAATGTTTTCGTATCAGTCCCTTATGGTCAAGGATCACAAAAAACAATTTAATAGCAGGGGAAAACAAAGTCTCTACTAAGGTGGAAGGTCTTAATAGCAGTTGTCCTATTACTTATCAGTATAGTTAGTAAAAATCATGTACCTGGCAAAAAGCACAGCATGGCCATCTTGGCCGAAACTCGCATTCGCATTTTAGTGTTTTCGTCTCTGGGTGGAGAACTCTGGGCTGCAAAACCGTTGGGCCAGATCGCATTCCTATTTTTTATAATAAATAAAATTAAATGATTAGAGAATAGGTTTAACCTGAAAGCAAGTTCGTACGACTACCATCATGAGAAAACTGACGGGGTTCGTGAAAGTCCCATTTTTTCCCCGTTATCGAAACGTTATTGAGAGTTTGAAGAGGATCAGAGTCACTTGCCTAAAGTTTCGGATGTACTCCGCAATCTGATCGGCCGACGTCAACCACTCGACGTAGTCCACGATTTTACGGTTTATACGATCGCCGTACATCGTCTTGATAAACTCGCGGAGAAGAACGACAATGCGACGCCTCAGCCATTGGTTGCGGCTCTTCAGGTCGAACACCTCGTCCACCAGGACCAGAAGAATGCGCAGCGGGATGTCTTCCTCGGTCTGGCGGCAGAAAATGTCGAAAAAAAATTATATTGGAAACGTTGTTCGGCGTCAATTTATACCATATACCTATTTGCACCCTCACAAATCGCCATAGCGACATGAGGGTGCAAAAAAAAATGCACTTGACGTCAAAATGCCCTGAGCTTGTACTGTACTCTATCGTCAAGTGTTGATCAAGAATAAAGAAAAATAATAAAATATCGAACCCAGGATTCACTAAGTTACAACTCACCTCAAAATCCAGTCCGGCAGTGCCACGTAGTCCCTCCTGCAGGGCTCCACAATTGGAAACGTTCTTGCCGTGAAGTGCTCGACACAGACCGTCCATGACGCAGTCCACAGTCTGGATTAGATTGTCGGGAACTGCCTTCACCATCGTGCTCACATTCCGAACGCTCTCCTTGATGGGGTTAACCACCTTGTTCACCTGTGATAAAATAAATGGCATACATCAAATTTTTTATGTTTATATTTTATATTTTGGATGTAAAACATACACAGACATTCTTCATATTATTTGTACCTTTCTGGAGAACTGCCATTTTCCTCTTGAATAGGAAATCGGCTCTAAAAAGTGAAGCACTTGCTCCTGCAGGCCGGGATATTTCTCGCAAGTTTCTTGCTTTAAAATAAACTATAAAAAATACGATGGATGTCTCTTAAAAACAGTTTATAAGATTAAAATATTTAAACAACAGGCTATGGTATTTAATTCCATTTTATTTCCAAACAATTTAGTTACCACAATCTTATTAATTTCTTACGTTTGAAGAAACGTAAAACGTAAGAAATTAATAAGATTGTGGTAACTAAATTCTGTAATTCGACGTTCTGCGCCAGTATAACTAACAAGTGTGGTTATACGAAACAATATTTTTTTTCCAAACAATGGAACTCACAAGTATGTAGTCATTTAATTGCTGCATACGCTTGCCCAGAAACTCCGAATTCATGTTGTTGAATGTCTTCTTGCCGGGGAAATTGTGGCCCACGATGTTGGGAAACTGTAGAGCGAATTTGAGAATTAGAAAGGTCTGGCATAATCTTTTTTTCTAATTTGAAAAAAAAAAGCAATACAGTAGGTTGGTGTCCCAAAAATTACCCTGTCCATAACGGCCATATGAAAGTCGTGGAAGTCGCTGTAGCGCCTGTAGACCTGCCACTTCTCCTCCTTGCCACTGACCACCGACTTGATCACCTCCACGGCGTACACAACGTAGGGCTTGATGGCATCTTTCACCATGCCTAAAATGCAAGAATTGAATGAGTCTTACAAAGCAATTAAATTCTCTTAGTGGCCAGATGTAGTTTTAAATATGAGTGCATAGAGTGCGTTTGTTTTGATAGGAAACTGAGTTAGGTAGAAAAAGGTAGTTACCCGTGCCCACGATTTTGGCTTTGACGGACAGCCCCTCGATGATGAGCAACAGCGGCTTGGTACCCTTGCCGTAGTTCATGTTGGGCATGGACGCGTAGGCCGAGTCAGACAGGTTCTCCTCTTGAGAGGACATGCTCAGGCTGTCGCTGCCAGGCAGGTGAAACTCCTCCAGGGACTGAAGATCTAAAATCGTTAAAGACGCCATAAAATAACTTCCAAACTGGAAAAATAATTTCAATTTTCAACCGTAAAAAATCAAATTCTTGAACAAAAGAGAGGACGAACTGCTTACCGTCATCGTCAGATTTGCTGGCGTCTTTGAGTAGGTCAAGTTCCGCCAACATTTTGATGTATTGGGGACTTTTCTTGAAGGCACCGAAAAACTTGTCCTCTGACAATATCTCCAAAACCTGAAATAGATGATCGTTAATTCAATAAAAGGCACCGAACCGAACTTCAATCACATTTATATCTAAAGGAAATGGTGCTAGTTCGACAAACGTACCTTGTTCTGCGTTTCGTCGAACCACATTTCAGAGGGCATCTCAGTCTGCAGCTTGTGGAAGAGTTTCTTGACTACCAAATCGTCTAATTTGATTCTTGGAATCGCCTGGTACGGAGAGGATACGAAAAATAACTCGTCAAATGTTACATTATGAAAGAGGTAATATGATTAATGTGTGTTGATAAAGACAGCCTATTTTCGTGCCACCGTTTAGCATTTAGCTATGAAGTTTTCGGAGAGTACCAACGTACCTTTGGTGACAAATACTGCTCGTAGATGTTAAGCGCTGCCTCGCGCAGAGGTTCCAATTTCGCAGCACTGGTGTTAGCGGAACTAATCTGCTCCAGGTGGAACTGAGATATTTGCTGCTCGGCCGATACTCGGTAGCCCTAACGATGGAAAAAAAAATGAAAATCAAACACAAGATCGAAATCACGTCTTTTAACGTTAGTATGTGGTCCAACAATTACAAATTAAATTATGAATCGCAAATGGACTTACCTCAACAGTAAGATAGAAGAACATATAGTTTTGATGTCCGGTGCACATCATGAAATCTATAGTCGAAGGGGGGGGGGGGGAAAATAACGTAAATATTGTACTCGCTGAAAGAGCTATTGTATCTGACGAGCACCGCTCGACAACGAAAAAGGAACCCACCGATAAAATACGACAGAGCGACGTTGTTCTTCAGGATAACGTCCAATGGCAGCGCGTACAATTTGTAACCAGTCGACATGACCTTTTTCCAATCGAATCGCTAAACATAAAAAATTCAGCCATCGTTAAAAATTAAATTAAATTGAATAGAAAATTGAATAGAAATTAAATAAAATAGTCAATTAAAAAAATAATAATGCAGGCCGCATAGAAGAAGCACTTACAGCCGGTAGACCAGCCGAATCCGTGTCCACGCCTTCCTGCAATCGTTGCAGACGATGCTCTACCACCCTCTTGACGAAGAGCAGGCTGCTCAACTGCTGTTTAATCACGGTATCTGTTAAAACAAGATAAAAATGTAGGCGTTTTGATCACACAGTTCGGATGACACAGGACAGATGCACCGTTCGTAAGGAAGGAGAATCAATAAGATGGCGCGATTCGTTTGGAAAATATTTCTTACCGTCGTCGCCGCCCGAATCCCGGGATCTTTGCACGGCAATCTCGTGGTTGACTTTCTCTTGTACCGATAAGAGTTCGTCCACCACGTTGGTAAGGCGCAAAACGGTGATGAAATCTTCGCTGGTGACTGGCACATCCTTACACTGGAAACAATAACAAATTCAGTGTTTTTTCTACTAGACTAGTAATGGAGCTTTACTTTTGAAAACGCAGACAAGAATGGTAAGTACCAGCCACATAATAGTCTGGTTGATATAATCCGGATCGCATACGAGGTTCACTGCGGGGCACACTATGGTATTAACCAGCAACTCCTGAAATACAATCGAAAGAGTTCGAAATAAATGTGAGCAAATCTGATCAAGGAAAAAACGGGAGAGGTTAATTGAAAAGGATAACAAGGAATGAAGCTTACTCTGGCGAGAAATCGGAAAGTCTTGTTACTGAAGTCTTCAAGAGGCAGCAACAAATACATAAGAACTTCAACCAGATCGCGAAGATACACTGAAAAAAGTCAAACATTTTTTCGAATTAAATTAATACGTTTTTTACTCTATGCTATGCAAGATACTAAATAAAAAAAGATAAACGTTTTGACGGATAAATAAAAAAATATCACACTTTTATCGTGCTCGGTGGATGTGCACACTTCGCTCCAGTGATTCTCCTTGTTCAGTTCGCTCTCCAGTTCAAAGAAAATCGAAACCAAAGTCTCGGTGGTCTTGGGATCTGGTAAGAAATAAACAACACTTAAAATCAATCGTCAATGATTCAATAAGAATCGATTTATTTGCAGAAACGAATTTAAATTTTACCTGCTTTCTTCTTTTCGCACAGTTTGTGCTGCGCCTGTCGAAACAGACGGAAATGCCCGGCAAAATCTTCCACCAATTGGATGGTGAGAAACTGCACCCAGTCAACATCTTTGGCCCTGGAATCAAAATGTGTTTGAAAACGAAACTGTTTAATCTTGCGACAACTTTTCATCAACAACTATTATCAATAAATATTATTTAATTCAATAAGGACCTGCCATTCATCTTGCTGCGACTAGTAAATTGAATAGGAACCTGCCAATAATTGTGACACTTTTGTTTCCCGCTGTCCATGTATTATTTACTTACTTTTTGGCGAACGCTATGATGACTTGCTGCACACTGTCCTGAATGCACAACGGGAACCTCTCGTCGTCGCTTATTAGGCGATACCAATTCCAAACGTAATCTTTTAACGTTAGTTGGAGCACCTAAAAAGATTAATTTATAAACCGTTACAACCTAAATTTAAAATGAAATAGATTGTACGAAAATTAATAAAATACAATTAATCTTTTAACTTAAACAAAATTTAAAAAAATTCCAAACTACATGTAGCTTCATAATTAAATTTAATAATGAACAAAGTAACGAAATAAATATTAAAAAAGTGCAGTACATGTAATGCGTTTTTATGCCCTGCCAACTGTAACAAAAATATTCCTGAAATCAACAAACCTCTTGGAGGTGTTCGTCTATGACGCTGGATCCAGTGAGCCTCTTGTCTGATTTGGCC
Organism: Melogona broelemanni; assembly: GCA_033995665.1. Lineage (NCBI taxonomy): Eukaryota > Metazoa > Arthropoda > Diplopoda > Chordeumatida > Chordeumatidae > Melogona > Melogona broelemanni. Next base: position 21,234 of record JAUJYS010000332.1, read on the forward strand.
AGCGGAGTAAAAGACAAGACCTTCTCCTTGACCTGTCGTAATGGAAAAAAAAACCCCACTTCATTCACTGAAATAGCTATACAATTCCATCAAATGTTTGCCAGGTTAATTGGGATTCACACGCACCATGGGAATGCCATTGCTGGGAAGTTCCAATCGCGAAACACTCGCACGACTCCAGTAGTCCTCGGCCAAATCATCTCCAAAAGCGTAGAGCGTGAAGATGATGCTGTCAGAATAGAAAGGGAAAATCGACGTTCAGGTATAGATAATTCATCATTTAATATCGTGATGTTAAAACACTGTTGTGATTGGACAACAAATGTAACGTATTTTCTTTCTGGAACAGCGTATATTTCGGGAAAAGCTAACGACTGATCCTGCTGGATTTCTTGATATCTCTATATTATAACGATATCAAATTAATCTAAATCATATCAAATGCTTCGTACATGTCGATTTCAGTCTTCAAAATTTTAATTTTGAACTTTCGGTCATATACGAGTATGGCACCATGCTCCGGAGCGGACGGTCGCATTCGATTCCCGGCGCAGGCTTTCGTTTATTCGATCATGGGGTTCGCTAAGAATATGTTAAAAAGGTCACCAAACAGTGACCGCTACTGACCCTAGAAGGCAGACAATGAAGCAGAGTGCCCCAAGTAGGCATCCCCAGGGGCCAAAGGTTGCCAGACAGAGAACTATGACTAGTGCTAGCCAACTCAACATTGACATAGTCGGCCGATCTGAAAATTAAAGAGAAAAACAGAATTTGAAGTCGGAAATTATCAAGCGATACTTTTAACCTTCCGGCAACAACCTTTAAAAAGAACTTACGACTCCCGCCTGGAATCGAGCAGAGAATAACTCTATGCGCCCTTCGATCATATCGTTACATATTAGACTTGTTTGCCGATTTAGATATAAATAACTGATTATAGGCTAAAATTTTATTGAAAATAGCAAACTGGTTGACACTTTAGACGCATAAAAACACATTTTGAGGCTTGATTTGCTATTTTTGTCAGGGGAAACGTTAACGCCCCCACCCAAAACGATGTCTGTGGGCCATTGGTTCGAGAAGTCCTAGTCTCAGGAAATGGAACAGTTTCTAATAAACTGGCAACCGAATGGCCAGATTAATTGTTCAGATCAGAGAACGACATTATTTTTCAAAGTAAAAATCAGAAGCATTAATAATCGAACAACGGTCACATTACCTGAAACTGATCAAGTCGTCAGTCAGCCATTGAATTTACCTTCGCCTATGGCCATGTTAAAATCTGAGTCAATTACACTAGTTCGGCATTTGGTCGGTAGGTGGCGATATCTTTAATGGCGGACCGTGACGTTTAATTCGTGTTTCGGTCGAGTCAACACTTTTAAATTCCATATTTATTGGATTCTTTTTCCTGAATATATCGTCATTTCGCGTCGCCGTCTGAATTCGGATCCCGACAGGCTGGTTCCAGTTCCAGAAAAAAGTTCCGAACGTTCCTAAAGAATAGTCACCCTTTCGTCATGGCGGAAAACAGGCCGAGAAAAGTTGCGCTCATTACCGGCATTACAGGACAGGTCAGTTCCACGGTTATTTATCCCTATTAAATGTTTTGTTTCTGTTTATCATTTAACATGCATACACGTTCTTCTGACTTTTGCCACTGTTGGACCATATGCATCAGTATTAACTGTGTATGTATGATTCCGGGAAGTGGATTCCGTGGGTGGGGCACTTTGCGGGACCGTTGTCGTGTTGTCACACGGCGGCGCTGAGTTTGGAAGATAATATAACAATCAATGTATCGATTATTTGTCTAACGAAGCAAACGCGGATTAGTGAGGGCGAAGATCCCTACTACCGTCACAGCCAGTTGGCATTGATGTGGTCGTGACTTATGTTAAATGGAACTAAATATTTCTGGGTGGACTAATTCTAGGTTTGTGGTTTCGCGCCCTTTTTCAATTTCAGTTTTCGTTTGTGCTCGGATACCAGTTCAATTCTTTAACTGTTAAATTATTAAAATTATAACACCCTGACAACGATTATTCAAATTAGAACAGAATGCAAACATCTAAAGAACGGTTAGTCATCTGTAGGGAAAAGGTTAGCGTATTTATTGAATTAAGAGATAAAAAATGATGCCTTCGATGAGTCACTATCGAAATTGAATTAAATTAAAAAAGAACTTCCTGTTCGATCAGATCGGCATTACCAGGAAACTTATTAGATTTTTTTCTATGTAGACAATATTGATAACAAATCCTTATCAAAGTACACTGTACGTCTGTACGATACTGTGTTGCATCGATTTTGATCACTACAGACGTATGTCCCGGGGGTAACGTTTTGATGCACCATTGCTTTAAGAAAGCCTGTGGTTCAGTATGGTGCATGGCAACCGGGATATGGCTAAACAATAAACGAACGTGCTTTAAATCACGAGCTATTGCTAATTTCAAATCCTGTTCTTAAATCCGAAGCAGAATTTCATATGTAGGACATGCATCAAATCTAAAAATATACATCCAATCATAATCTACAACCTGTTATGAAATAATTTTTTTTCTATAAAATTCGCTCATTTTGTGATCTGTCACTGACAAACCAATCGGTTGAATTTAAATTGAATCCATTAACGTCTGTTGACTGTGGATTTTTTTCCTATTAATGAACTTGGCCTAATTATCGGTTTTGTGCCTCAGCCATTCATCGATAGAATGTGCTTGTCACGTGGTCATCCTAATGACTGAGTATTGGAATTTAATAAAAAAAATGAACATGTTCAGTTTAATAAAAGCAAGTTAATAAAATTGAAAAAATAGAATTGCGAATTCATTTTAATTTTAATTTATTTTTTTGTTTGTTTCTTCGAATACATTTAAAATAAAATCACGATCGTCATTAGGTTTTTAAACAAAATATTCTGAGCAGTAAGAACGATACGGGCACAGTTTAAAAATTTAGGTGAAATCGTTTCGGATTCAGACCAATATTGAGTGGAACAACGTTGCACATTCGCTATTCTATTTTTCCTCAAGGGTTCAATCCTCCCCCAGCAGCTCGCGTCGACTTCAATTCAATGTAATATTTTTCGAGTCGCGTAAGCCATTTGTTGAAAAAACGAACTGTGTGAAAAAACGATTGTGTGACATTTTATTCGTCTGTTAAAAATGACATATTATTCGTCTTTTGTCGTATCTTGCATTCACTTCATTGGTTATTACGTGGCGTCAGGCGCTAGCGGGGGACTCATAAATTATATTGATTTCGTATTCGAAAAAGCGACAATAGCATCCATCGCTAAGTGTGGTTAGTGACCAACAGTGCCACCTGTGCAGACGGGAAACCTGTTTATAATGCGTTGGTTGCTAGCCTACTACGAGCTTGCTGCGTCAGGCTTTATGTCGCCTATTACGTGAATGCAACTATGCTGTAATCGGCTTCGATGTCAGAGTTGATGAGCGCGACGTGCCACGCCAACACCGGCAAATAACGCGTCTACTTCCTATTGGTGGTATATCGGAATATTTATTACCATATGCAGGGGCGGACTGGCCATTGCGGATGGGAGAAGCTTTCCGCCCGGGCCCCC
>JAUJYS010000333.1:0-24823 GCA_033995665.1 Melogona broelemanni
AAAAAAAAAAAAAAAAAAAAAAAAAAAAAAAAAAAAAAAAAAAAAAAAAAAAAAATTGCTTTTTATTTCGGTTATCGAATAACAGTAATAGAACAAAATAAAACAATTATTTTACGGCATTTTGCCTCAGCATCTCTGCAATGCAAAATATTTCACCCAACGCTGAATTATACGTGAATCACCGAGTCACATCGTCATTGTAGCGCAAGATTTTAAATAATTCAGTTTTCCATCTAACGGAGGTGCTGAATAGATAACAAAAAAATCCCGACCTAATGATTAATTTCCGATACCTACTGTAAAAGCCCTCACCATCAGTAGGCGTTACACACTCTCCCAGAGTCTACACGCGCGTTAGCAAAGAGGGGATATGACACATTAATAATAGCGTAATAAAAAACAAGACAAATTTTAATACTTTATGAATGAACGTATCCGAGATGATTAAGGCGTTTTGGTCGCGGATGTATAATCGTGAGTAAGTCGAGTTGGTCAGGGAAGCGCGATATAGACAAGCTCGTCTGGTGCGATAATAGCCCCGCCATTAAAAATACTCATTTTGAAATAGGGACCTGTCCATTCGGTGGTGGTACTAATCCCTCGGTATAATAAAAATCGTCCACCGCTACCATCACCGGCAAGGCCACATGAACTCATACATTTTAAATTCAATACCTGCCAGACAGTCATGAGGAAAGATGATAATCGCTGTGTAGACTGTAATATGTGGGAGAGGACGGAGGAACCCCTTTTCGCGAGGCATCGCAATACGACCTGCTTGCTAGCAATCCGCCGCGTGTGTAACATGCATTTTTATGTAGAGATTTGACTGTTGGAATTGATAAGTCGTGGATCGACCCATTGGAACCGCGTGCGGGTCACTCGAAATCTGTGTAACGAGTTAGTATAGGAATTGCCCAACATTGGACATATTTTAAACAAGTGATTTTTGCATTAAATTTTTTTTCATTCGGAAAATAATTTCGTTAAAGCTATAATTTTCAAAATAAGCGATAATTCATTTTTTCATGTCAATTCAGAGTGGCTTACAAATAAAAATGAAAAATAAAATTTCGTTAAACAACTGTAACAATTAAAAAAAAAACCTGTAAACAGGCATAAATACGGCATTTGTTGCCATATCCATCACTATAGCTTAATAATGATAAAGCACAAATGTAAACAAAACTTTTTATCATGTTTGTTACACTTTTTTATAGAATATTTCGATGCACATTAGGTGGAAACAATTTATCCTTATCCATGAATTTGGATTAAATCTACAAAACGAGCTGCACCAGTGACTTATGTACGTACGGGTCACCACAACCCCACGACCCAATTAGCGCTCTCGTATTTGTGTGTGGGGCGGGGCTAAAGAGCGGAACAGACAGTTGCCATTACATCAGTTATAATTGTCTCATCTGCGCGTCACGGCATATCGCGTTTCACATTATACAGCCTCGTCCTCGTCTATATAGCACATCGCCATATAGACGAGGGACTAAATGCATACAGCATTTACTATAGCTTTTGAATACGGTATATGAAGGGTCTAATGGAAATTTATTGCCTCGTTTTTTATGTTGTGCGTCACTCCGAGTCACTTCGTCTCTTTACGAATTCGATGAGGCTACCACCAAACGGAGATTACCCGCAACTTATTAGCTTGTTACAACAGTTGGTTTGGTGTAAGGTGATATGGTTTCGGGGCGACTCAAAATCGAACGTGAGATAATGTTAGATAGATTGAGGATTTTTCTCGAACTTCTGACTATTTTTAGATTTATTTTCAATGCTGCTATTAATTATTACTTTTTTATTGATAAATATAGAACAACAAAGGAAGTCCAAGACAAGACTGGGGGTGAAGACGACTGTCCTGGCGTCTGTCCGGGGGTTTCGATTTGTTAGAATTCGATAATCCGATATTAATTTGATGTTTTCTTGATATAAAATGATGTTCTTGATTTTTCATTCAATGACGACATTTAGTAACTGTATACTGACCCACTTCATGAATGATGTTAGGATCAATGCTTGTGATCATTTGTAGTAGATTTGTGAATATCTGGCGTTTATTCATTTTTCATTGTTTACTTTAAATTGTGGTTATATTAATTTGCTGAGGGACGACTTCCAATTATGACATTGTCTTACATGAACACACACGCGTTTACCCCGCTCTCTGCTCGTAGAATCGATAATTTTCAGCTTATGTTTTTACCTGCACGCATTTGACCCCGCGCTCACTTGACCACCCACGAACCTGACCACACACGCATAGCTATGGCATAAGCAGATGCACCGTATAATGTGTTTGAAGAGATGAGACAGGAGAGAGGAATTCGTAATCAGGCTCGGAGCAAGATGAGACGGAAAGGTTGGCGCATCACAGAGTGATAGGAAAGAGTGAGTGTCAGAGACGAAGAGGTGAAGGGTGATCCTGATGCGGTGGGTGTTGGTGGGGAGGGATACACGTAGAAGCATGTCCACACAGGGGGTAGCAGGGGGGAGGGGGAGATATGGATGTCTAGCTGTAAAATTGCTGGACATGGGCTCGCTTTTCAAATGGGCAGCGTGAAGAACCGGCATCTCCAATTTTTGAATAAATAATCAAGCGTCAGATGAGACCTGGGATGCTGCATATATATAGAATGGAAACTGAAAAAACCTTATCCATATAGACCCGTACTATATGTCCTCCTGAGACAAGGAGATCACAAAGATATCACCCAATGGTTTCCATCATTGTGCACTAAACCAAGCTAAAATGTACACTTATTTTAAAAGCAACACGAAGTTTTTATTGAATCTATGTTTTTACGCAGATATCACAACTGCTAAAAAGAATTTCCAACACAAACACTTATATTATAGCTTCAATGCCAAGTATTCGACAACTGTATGTAAAATAATCAACTTCACCAAAACAATTTTTCGAAGCTATGGAGAATATGCTGGCCTTGTCTATTTATGGGATCTATGGATTAACATATTAATTTTTTCGAAGCACACTTGAAAACAGATTCATAGTGTTTCGGGAATTTTTTTTTCTACTTGTGAATGTACTTGCGAACAAAGTTAGCATAAAAAAAATCATACAAACGACTACAACCAACAAGCAGAGCCTTAACATCATCCGTGAAATAAGTCTATCCACGGCAAATAAAATGTTGAGTCAGCATATTCTATTTTTTTAAATTTGAATTTAATATTTTATTTCGCTGCAAACAAATAAGTACAGTTTGATTCAAATTCATGAATCGAAATTAACAAAGGTATCGATACCCTTTCCAATACAGCCAACTGTATTCTGTCGGATTTCAATGAGTCTATGGTGTCACGAGGATCCCGAGACGAGACAGATCGCCTCCATATTGGTCCACCCAGTGTTTGCCACGTGCATTTCTCCACCTGACACCCACACACCCTGCACCATTTGTCAAGCCAACTCGGACCGTGTATGTGCATCCCCCATCCCCATCGTCCCCCCTCTCATCTCCTTTTGTATTCTGGTCTCCAGAGAGAGGTACGGTAGCTGGATGGAGAGGGGACCTAGCCGGGAGATCCATGAAAGCAAACTGGGCAAGCAGGAAAATGGGACATACACAAGGGGTTAAACGCAATGTTGGTTCATCCAGAGAAACTGGAAACTGATAACATATGGAATTTCTGGGATGCGAATTACTAGTCATGCTTCAATTTTCTTATTTCTGAGGCATCAATCAGAGAATCTATACTATAATTTAGAAGGACCAAATTTTGTCATCCAGTCACATTCACCTTGCTTCGGGTGAAAGTAGCGTATTTTCATTTCACTCGCTTCTGGTGAAAATAGTGATAAGATGGGCGATGGTTAGGCTGTCGATAGTATTGGGACTGCTAATAGGGGGAACAATAACCATTTTAAAACTAAAATCCATACTGCATCGTCATGTTATATTTTCCCGGACGGTTGATGATTGATTTGATGATGACTTCCCAATTTTTGAAATAAAATTTTCCCCCATATCCCGTGCGAAGCCTGGTCCCTTTTCTATTACCATCCCATTTACATCCCATTTATTTTAATATAATATCTAATTTACTTAATAAAATAGAAAATAACTATTCGTTTTAGATATTGACAGAGAAGAGGTAAAATTTATGTTCGTAAAACGAGGGAAGAAATTCACATGAAAATTTAATTGATCGATTACATATTGGTTCACTTAAATTTATATTTTAGTAAAAATTAGGAGATATTTTTTCTACAGTACAGAGAATAAAATGGACAGCATCGCTTAGGGTGTGGATTGTGACTGTACTGAACCAAGTTTTAATTTGTGCGCTCGGTTGGTTCAATACGTTTCTTTTCGCTCGATTCGATATTGGCATCAAACCGAGGGTAGAAACGATACGATATCGCCTTTTCGCAGGGCTGCCTGCGTTTGACGCGACGGCGTTACCGCACGTGTTTGTGCCGCGTAAAATGCTTTTCATCTGAGTGGGGGAGACACAGAGAGAGACCTAGGAATCTTCTCACGGGCGGCGAAACGACTCAAACGTCGGCAACAACAGCGCGCGTGTCGCCGATAAACGGCAAGGATTTGTCCGTGCGTTCACGCGAACGGAGACCGGAAGGCCGACGGCGCGCTAGGTTTTCCTCGAATAGGCCTACATCAGTGGAAAGAAATGCGGTACTTATCGCAGCATCATCTCAACGTCACCTCATCACGTGCTGGCGACATCTGGTGGACGTTTGGAGAAACTCACAAGCTCTGGTGATGACTTGATTAATGCTTGTATGTGTACGGAAAGTCTTCCAGACAAGGACAACATTAAAATTAACACAGTGGTTACCGAATAAATTCGTTACAATTCCGTTCTTTAAACATTTGGAAACATGAAAAATTCGATCGATAGTAAAACTATTCTATTCATTTTTGCTTCAATTAAAAATGATCAATAAACAAAATAATTTTAATAATGTAAAGTCACCTGCCCCACTATTCACGGTAACTATGGTTCTCATTATAAAGTTGTCATAATTGGAAAGGTTAATGCTTAAATTGACGTGCTTGTACTCACAAGTAGCCCCGGGAGGGTGGTATGGTCGGGATAAATTACATATTAGGGTCGTTCAATATATTTCTAGAATAATTAAAAAAAAGAATGGCTGAATGGAATTTAATGAAATTATGCCAAAATATTCTCCGGTATTACTGAGCTTCTTCTCATTGTTCAATTCGATTCGAAGTTGCGCGTGCAAAAAAATATATATGCATGCACATATACACAAAGTACATTGAATGTGCCGCAAAAAAAGTCATTGAAATATCCACATTATTAGATCGAAAAATAAAATAAATTCCCATCAAAAAGTTTTCTTTAAGTTAATATTTCTCTAACAGATTGCAAGGCAACACTGGTTGCCCTGCATGTGCTTGCCGAAAAACGATTCACTATGGACAATGCCACTGTAGCGCATCACGGATTGCCTAAAGAATACGACGTAGACGGCTATGCCTATCATCATCATATCGTACACGCTACGTGCATCTATTGCCGCAGCGCAGATTTGGGATTTCATTGGTAAGTCGAACGTGAAATTGGGGGATTGGAGGAATCGTGCTCTCCCCGGCTAACGAATAAAAACAGCTGTCAGCGGCAGCAGTATCAGAACCAGCAGCAGCGCGGCCGATAAGGAGACAATAGTCCATCCCGGACCCTTCGGGCCCTCCTCGGTTTGACCATCACGGAAGACGGAATCTTATTGCCAATGGATACCAGCCCGAATCGAACGACTTATTTTATGTTGACTCTGTTTTGCTGCAAGAATAAATGTCAGGGAAACCAACACTTTTGCCATGATGTAGTTTCTGATGGATTTCTGGGTGGACCATCAACAATTGAGTTCACGGATGAACGAGTCCAGCATACAAAAGGAAATAATCTATAAAACGATTCGTTTATATTCGATTCGGCAATATCGTATATTTAAGTCTTTGTCAAAATAATTACTGCTTTTTAAAATTTGTGCTACTTCAGTGACAAGATTCCTAAATCCACAAACAACTTTCTTAACGTCATAGCATGATGGAAAACATTAAAATATTAAAACTTTTTCATCAAGACAGACGGAAATGTTTTAAAAAACCTAGATCGGAAAACTAATTTTTTTATTTGAATTTGGCATCAAAAATCCAGTGCAAAATCAATTAAGAAAAAACAATTTTTTATGGGGGAAAAAATTTCGCGAAAAATAACAAACTTGCTAAACAAAATGCAATCAAATTTTGAGATTTGAGTATAAACCCCCGTTTTCCACTTGATCGAAATTGGGAAATTGAGATGAATCTCAATCGAAAGATGCAATTAATTTTGACAGAATCGAAAGCATCTGGAAAAACGGGTTTTCGTAAAACGCATTTGTTTTCTTGTCGGTGGTTTTCGTTCAACGATTCAAATCCCTAGGGATGAATCACATCCAGCTTCTTCCTCCAGCCAAGGAAACAAAAAAAATCTGTTACGAAAGCGAGACAGGAAAGCAGGTGGGTAACAAGCAGAAAACTAAATATATTTATAATATGCATGAGGTTTAAACGCCCGTGAGAAGAAAATGAAAAAAAAAAAAAAATCGCCGGAGAGTAGTGGATAAAGTTGTGTGAGCACACACGTCACATTTCTCGCACTCGGCTATACAGCTCGATGGAAAAAAAAAATCTCCGGGACAAATTAAAAAAACACACACAAAAAACAAAGGCTTAGTCATAAATCCTCAGATAGTGTTGGGTAGTGATTGAAAACACGCCCAGAATTCGATCCATATTCGTTCCCCCTAATGTTGAATTTGGACGTTGTAAATTGATTCTCACATAAGAAACGCAACTACTGGATGGGATTCGAACTTGAAAATTTGCACTTTTGACTACAATAGTTGCCTACTTGTCATGCCGATACTTGTAAGTATGCATTCAAAGATTTTGATTAATACTTGCAGGTATTTCTTAAATTTATTTAAAGTAAATTCAGTTTGAAAAAAATAAAAACAATAATGGGACGATCAAAAATTTGGTTTTGATACTTAGCGTATAGGCATTGTTCTTGCCAAAAATTGCAACATACATTAAGGTTTCAATATTAAAAAGGTAATACATCTCAAAATTGAATTTAAAAACCTTGAAAAATGGGGACCAATTGTAAAAAATATTTGTAAAATAAAATAGTCCTAACACAAAGCTTTAGTGTTAGGACAATTTTATGACATGTTATTACTTGAGACAAAACAAGGGCCAAAGATCGCCGGACTAAATGTCGCAAAGGGGTGGAACAAGTGGTGGTAAAGGGGAAAATCGACACTCAACATTTTGTTGCCGGCAGACGCGGGTAAATATTGATAATCGTTGGCACGTGCAGCTTTTTGGGTAGCGGGTTCATGGGGAGCAGTGTGGGAACGTTTGCCCAATGGCACGTGTGTTTTTCAGGGGGTATTTTTCAGGGGGTTATTTTTCAGGGGGTTTTGCATATACAACCAATTGGTCTGATTGTGCATCGACGGTGTGAGCTGGGGAGAAGGGGGGGATAGAGAGAGGGGTTTGCCAGACAAAAGAATGGGCATGCAAGTTCAACTGTGATAACAGCGATGAGTTTTGACGCGTCCCGTGCGACGACGACGCGATCGACCAGAAATGCTGTAGATGGCGCTGATTTGCTTTTATCATTTGAAAGTCATTTAGGTTATGCAGATCTTGTCGCAGCCTGATGGCTTTATTTTTCTAATTTTTTTAAACATAAAAACTCTCTGTGATCTTGCTACTTAATAGATGGCGCTCTACGAATGACGTTGGGCTTTGTACACTCATCTACGATGGTAACAAGTTGAACGCACCCTCAATTAAATTGTAATCGTCCTGAGATACTTTTGTAAACATGCGTTTTGGCATAGGCACTGTATAATTTTTGAGGCGCCACGTTTTTCAGTCCGCATTTCATTCTTTGCGAAAAGCACCGCTGCCCCCGAACATCGGCAAATTGTATGGCTCTGATACCTTGTGTGATTGCGCATTACACGGCGTCCAGTTTATTAAAAATGGATGAGCGTTGGCTGCAGCGAAAAAAAAATACTACGCCCGAACAATTGAAAGGCTCCGGTGTCTTGTGTGATTGTTCATAACACAGGGCCGTAATAAATTTGAAACAATAAATGTCTTTCAATTTTAAAATGAACTCAAATAGTAGAAAGTGCGACCATAAATATTTATAAAAAAACCTTAGTAGAATCACAAATGACTGATTGTAAAAGAAAAAAATCGGAAAAACAAGTACCGTTAACGACCCATAGAATTTGTCGCGAAAAAAAATCGATTGATTTGTGATCACATTTACCATCTCTCGTGAATATCGTCCAAAAACAAATTTGAACGACATCCCCCATCTACCAACCCCAATATCTTTGTCCGCACTAAGTTGGCGAACGTGTTATCGAAGCGAGAGACGCGAAAGGAACCAATTGGTCGGATTTTCCCTAGCAAAATATTTGTCCTCGGAGAGAGAAGTGGTTATGACAAAAGCGTCTGTGCTGCGCCGCCCGCACCTCCAATACAGTAACCGAACACGGAGGGAGAGAGACTCGCAACAGCAGCAACGCTTTCGTATTACCCGAATCCGATGATGATGGCGACGCGTGCGGTGGAAATACACTCGAATCGTATTGGAATTGATTCGACCAACATGTTCGCCCGGCACACTTGTGCCGTAATGAAAATAGAAACGAAGATGATTTGGCGTGCTCGTTAAGATTGCCACGTAGCCTCTCACAGCCGGGAGACCTTACTACACTGGCAGATTGGGATTGGGCATCTTCCGTGAGCGCTCAGGTACCGAACCAGAAATGCACCAGTGCTGCCAATTTCCTATTACCCACTCTATTCCAAATAATTAAATTTATTAAATAAGTTTCGAGTTAAAATGAATACTTTTAATTTTTACACTAAAACATTATGTTCATATCACACATCAACAGATGAAGAAAGTTTAATTAATAAATATTTAATATCAAAGTTAATGTGTTGAAAATTTGACAGGAGATTCGAAGATAGCTAATTTTTTTAATTCTTCTGATCAAGAGGTTCTGGTCAAAGGCTTTTCCAAATTTACATTTAAAATATGTTAATTAATAAATTAATAACCAAACTAATCAAATAACATAACAAATTATGCCATATATCGGTAAATTATTTTTGAGAAATGCTCAAAAAAATCCTAATTCTCGCCATATTTCAAAATTTTAGGCATCATCGCATAGCGCTTCAATCGACCCAATTTTTGATACTCTTTATAGATGAAATATAGGCATATTAAAACTAATATAAAAAAGTACGCAAAATTATTCATATATCGATAAAATCAGTTTAAAAAATGCTAAAAAAATCGAACTTTTTCCCAACCACCAACTACCAACAAATAATTTTCATTCATCAATAAATAAAATGAGAAAATTATAAAGGGATCATAATGAAATTTAGTAAGGATCTCTGGCACTATAATCTGACAACACGGGCTTTGATTCTATGGCGCACTATCTCCATCAGACGGTGGGGGCTATATAAACGCTCCGCTCGGATGTATTTTAATCAACGACGGGTATTCTTAAGCAAACACCTTAATTTGATTGCGGCGTCAAGTCGATTTGTGGTCTAGCGCGTGCCTCCAACGCCTTCACGTGCAAAACGCACATTGCCAATGGGTGAGAAAACGAGGCATGACTGGCAACTTACGTCACTCCGTCCGAGGTCAAGTTACAGTACACCGATTCCCTTGAATGATCGTTTGTAGAAATTTCTACGTACTAAGAAATATGAAATAATTCATTTTTATATTTTATACGTTTTGTTATTCATACTAACGACTATTAAAGGTAAAACGAGTAAGGGCAAAAAAACTTCGTTTTTCGGAAAAAAACTTTTTTAATTCTCAACGAGACTCACGGCAAGAATCACGGCGAACGAAATATAAATGGAAAGCTGGATTACTGCCGAATGGTAGCGAGTGCCGCTAGTATTTAACATAAATTTTATGTGTTGGGTTAGTGTTTCTTGTATTCGTCCATTTGTGCAACCTCCGTGGTTCAGTGGCTATGGTCATAAACTACTAAGCGGATGGTCCCGGGTTCGATTCCCGGCGCAGGCTTTCGTTTATTCGATTTTGTGGTACTGGAATGTGCCCCTCATATATCGCCGCAGCGACGCGAGGGGTACAATAATTTGATAGATGAAAATGTTCCACGAGTTTTACTAGATTCTAAATTTGTAAGTATCTAGGTCGCGTTTAAGATGGTTAACGAGGAGCGCAAGAAGTTGAAACTAAAGAAGGTTCAAAGAAGAAGAAGAGCGCGAAGAAGGGTCAAGTCATCTTAATAAAAGGTTTTTAAAAACTAAACACTGCTTAAATTACACAATAGCTTTTGACCAATGAAAATACAGTTGATAGTAAGGTATAGGCTCTTATTTATTCGATCATAGGGTACGGGTAAAAAATATGCCCTCACATATTGCCATAGCGACACGAGGGAAACAGAATCTCCTGTAGTAGTATTACTAAAGCCATAAGAAATAAAAAATAATAATAATGGTTAAAATAGATATTTTAACCATTATTATTATTTTTTCCATCCATAGTTTATCCATAGTTACAAAAATCCATAGTTTATTTGTACTGTCAGATGACAGTACAAATAAACTATGGATTTTTTGACAATCACTGTAGTGAATAGCACTAAATGAAATTTTATACATTACGTGTTACCATGGCAATGTCTGAGATTTCTACATGCACGATAAATCAGTAGATTACAGGTATAAAACATCCAAAAAACAACCGTAGCTGCCTATTGATTGTAACATAGTGAATTTTGAGAACAAAATAGATTTCTTATTTGTGAACCACACTGTAGAAACATTGGAATTGTGAAATTCTTCTATTTTAAAACGACGAGAATTTCTATCGTGAACGTTGTCTGTACTGCTGCTGAACCCAGACAGGAAAAAAGAACAGTATTTCACCATCTCGTCGCAGTTACCGGCAAAATCTTCCCCACCCACGCTTCAGTGTGCATGTGGGGGAGAAGACGACCATCTTACCCGTAATCCTCGCCATAACTCAGCCCACACAGTGTTGCCAAACCCAGAGAATCTGCTCGGGTCGAAATAATTTAGGCTTGTGCATATTAGGGGTGCGACGTCAATGGCCCGCAAGGTGCTAGCCCAATTTCGATTTTGGACGGCGTGCCGGGTCGACCTACCCCTGGTGTGCACCCGTCAAAATCCGGAATCCACTCATACAGAAAAAATCGACCTGGATTTAATGGGTCATATTTTAAGGTCGATATTACGCTCCAACAAACACATGCAGTAATTGACCAATTAGCATCGATTATTAAAAAAAATAGATAATCGATTTTATAAAATTTTAATTTAGAACAGAAAACATTAAGTTAAAAAATAAATAAATTGCAGGGTCACATTCGTTATCCCCATAAAACAGATTTTGACCCGTTCCTGCCTGTCGTAGGAGTGGACCCGGTTTTCTTCCGGCAACCAATGCACCTCCGCAATCTGTTGTTTGTGGAAGCCACGAAAGTCGCAGACTCCGCTATTGTTTTTAGGGCGTACGCATGGCATGAATAGGCCTATCGGGGAATGGGGGAACTAGGTAAGCTCTCGGCTCAACGAGTGGGATACAAAGTTTCATATTGCGAGACCACTGCCAGTGACATTTATGTTGGGATTGTGGCGCCCCCGTGCGGTTAAACGTGCAATAGAGATTTCGATGCTCTTTTCAATGGTTATTTGTAAAAGTGCCCAACTAAAGGCAGCATCAATAAAATAAATTATCTTGTTCATACTGTTACTGTTATTTGAAGTTTCTATTGCACTGCAACATTTTGAAAATCTATTCCCAATTTTATCCTGAGCGAAGTTGGGAGGGGTTTTCTAGTATAATATAAAAGTAATGTAATGTAAAATAACAAATATAAAAGTCACGTACAAGCAATCGTGTACTCTAATTGCTTCCTTAATGTGCCAGTAACTATTAATATGATGCACCACAAAGCAATGGAACAAAACAATGGGGGAAAAATACAATTGAACTAAATTCTAGTGTGCGCTGTGTAACATTACTACATAGCATTTAAATATTTGTCCGTGGGGTGGCGCTAACGGCACTATTTTCTTATGTCGTTCCGAGTAAGCAAGGAAGGGGCACCGAGCGAAGACGAAGAACAACACCAAGTAAATCTATACGGATCTCGTCTTATTTCTTGTTAACGTGAGACTGTGGAAAAGCAACCAGACAGAAACATTCATTACCGAAGTTGGCCACGAAGGGAAGAACGAATCACAATATCTAAATCCTCCCCACCCCCTTCCTTCTCCAAAATGATGCAGTCCCGAGCTACCTATACGTGAACAGAACACAAGAAACTGCAAGAAAAACATAATTTCTTTCGGATACTGGTACAACGTGCATTTAGCAAAACGTACGTCACGACTTTCAGCTAATGATCATAATGTTCAGATAGCATCGCTCAAAGAATTATGAAGCCACATTATTACCATGTCTAGTTCTAATAAGCAGCCACCAAATGTTTGAGAAAAGGAAATAATCTTTTAGATTTACGCAGTTTGGTAAAGAGCTTAATTCTAGACCATAATTGCCAACTAAAAACCTAAATGAATGGTGGCATCATGTTCCGGTAGAGCGTCGGCGTCTAACTTTTCAGAGCTGTGCCGGAACATGCTCCCAAATCGTTTTATTTCAAGAATGTCCTATTTCGTTTGTCACCAAGACTCATTTTGAGATGTTCTTTTGTCAAAATTGTAATAATACTGCCTCGTTATAAAACACATTTACATAAACTTAGTAAGATGATTAATACAATGTAAAATCAAAATCAGAAATATTGCATATAGGGGGGCATTTAGGAATTGTCAAAAAAAAATCTTACAGTACATAAAGTAGGAATCTATACTACAAAAAAAGTCATGTCATCTTTCTTCTTGCTGAAACCAAATTCTTGAAACGAAATAAAAAAAAAAATTGAAATGAAAATCAAATAAAAGCAACCCCAACGTTACACTCTGTTAGGTAAGTGCATCCATTCTATTTTCGTTGGGCTAGCGGTGTTTCCATACGCAGTTGTTTGCTCAGTATATTATTTTAGTACGACGCCCGCAGCGCCACTTTCACCTGTGGCGGTGCTTTCGCTCATCACGTGCGCGGAAGATGGAAAACGAGTTTCGGCGCAAAAATATTTGTTCACCATTTGCTGCTGCCATTTGCTGCTACTGCCGCCGTTCGGTCATACGTATGGTTTTTCTCGTGCAGTAAAAAAAATACCTCGCTCTCGAGCAGTTTCAAGTTTTCAGGCGAAATTCTGTTGTCACAAAGTCTTTGATATAAATCTGTGTTTCGCGTCAAGTGCAATGTTGCGTCACATTGCTCCTCTTTCTGTTGATTTAAGATTTTGATGCTCCAGGCCAGCGTTCTTTCTTAGATGACAGTGGATTTCCCCACATGACGTGAATGGACTAGTATACCTTGTCTTATTTTGCAATTCGGGGGTGTACATTTTGGAGATCGATTTCGAATTTGGTCCGTGACGTCATTCACCGATGTATTATGGAGAAATGCAATTCTGCAGCTTAATGGCCATACAACCATACAACCTTCACAACCTTTAACTATTTACCCTCATGTCTATATGGAGATGTGCGAGGGGCAAGGAAGGGAATGGCAGCTGGAATAGCCAGGCTGTAGGATCTAGCCCTAAGCTCTATACTCCCTAATGGAAGCTCAGGGGTGACGCCAGTACCCCAGGCTAACGAATAAACGAAAGCCTGCGCCGGGAATCGAACCCGGGACCGCCCGCTTCGTAGGATGTTGCCATATCCACTGAGCCATTGGTACGTACTTAACCAGGATAACTGTTGTTAAGACTATTTGTGCACTTTAAACTAGAAATATTAAGTTGGGTATACCATTATCTTATTTTGATGGTACAAGCATCTTTAAAAATATTAATAAGCTAAAAATTATTGTACATGTATATCAGTTAGTTATATTCACTAATGTGATTGTGAGTGTAAAGAAGAAAAAATGCACAGTGGAGCTTTAAGAATCTGGGTCAAGTCAGAATAAATATACATTTGTAGTGTCACGAATGGATTATTAAAAAACAAATGCCAGACAATTTTCTAAGAAATTGATCTTGTGAAGTTGGTGAATAAATAAATATATTTTTGTTTCTTTGGATGCTCCTAATTTGTATAATAGGAAATTTCTTGTACCGAAACGTTAAAATTAGACTAATAATTAGTTAGGACGTTAGATATTAAGATGTCAGACTTAGTTGCCATACCTCTGTAGTTAGACAAAATACGAGTATGCTCAATACCTTTTTTTTTACCAAGCAACACGAATCTTCGCACACAACCTTTAAACTACATGTACATCTACAGTACATTGCGCGCGCTCAAACATATGAAGTTAGACGCTATGCTAAGAAATTCATGATCCCTAATCTTGCAAATGTACATTTTATAGAGCGGAAATAAAATATGCAAAAAAATTATGTTGTTCGTCGAGCAAAGCAATTTCGTTCAGGTTTTTAGTAATCTATAAAAACTATGCAGAAGTGAACACATGCAAAATTTATTTGTTTTCTCGTACTGATGCCTGCTCATTTCAAATTGAAACAGCGACAAAGAAGCATCTCTTTTATAAACAACAAAAAATTAATCAAATTTGTGATCGTATTCTACTTTGAAAGAGTCCACATAGTTAAGTTTCGAGATATAGCAATAACAAGCTGTCTAGACAAAACAAGGTTGACAGAAATGTCTGGAAGATTTGCTCATTCTTCGGTTGAATATCCTGCGTCATAGCAGAACATGACGCACTAATGCAAAAGGATTGATTTTTAATTAAGCATTGCATCTAAGTGGATGTTCGCAGGAAAACTACATCGGAATTTTAGGATTCCATCCTGGCTAGACGTATTGCTTAGAAATCTAACAGACAGTATATTTTTACTGAAAATATTGAATAGCGCTTTTATACATTATTATTAAATATGAAAAATGCGATTCAATCACAAGGCAATCATAAAGTCTAAACATAACTGCATAGAATTACAAGATTTTCTCACCCATTCAGATGAAAATGAGCAATTAGATTTCTGTTGGGATTTCGGGAACATAGAGATGCTAAAGTTTGGAACCTGAGATGTAAAGGTTTGCTCAGTATAATTTAATTACCCACTTTTGATTTTGTTGATCAACTTGATTCGATTTTTATCCCAGTAACTACAATATTTTATAAACATGTAATTATCTAAAAAAAATTAATTAAGCGTCTCGTTAAAATGTGTAAACATAAAGGTTGCGGAGAAAAAACCTTATTTTTCTCCTAACGCTGTAGCCGTTGATGTACAAGGTGTGGGTAAGTTGGTGTGAGAGCTGGGAGGAGCGAGTCGTTGTCAGGGTTTGGAAAGCGGTCAAATCATCAATCACCTGTATAGGTTTTCGATTTCTCGGCTATTTTTAGTTTTTAACACCTTGTTAAAATGTGTTAGGAGTCTGCGCCGGGAACACACACACACCGCCACAAGAAATATATATGTCATATTCGGAAACAGAAAGAAAAACCAATAAAAATGTTTATATAGCAAAAAAAAAGTGTCTAACCAGGATAGCGGTGAATTATCCTGAATTTTAGTAACAGCTGAGATGACTCGTCACCCTTCATGGGAACGAGCTTACGGACTGCTGTACTTAATCGAGGCATTACAGCAGAAAGGAAAACACAGTGGCAAGTTTTTATAGTCGCACACCTCATGAAATTTTCAACGAAAATGTGCGCTTAGTCGAATATGGGGAAAATAAGGGGAGGTATTGAGGGGAGGGGGATATACAGGAAGAAGGGGTTTAGTGATCTGGAGATATGGAGGCGCACGGACCAGGAGGAATGGAGCCTTTAACTGGGGGCACGCAAATTTATGTGTCGGCATCGTGAGGGGGTGCTAATGAAAACCGAATTCGGTGTATTGGTACGGTAAGGGATACGATGACGCAACGCTGGCAGCCCTACTTTAGCAAGGTGTCATTAACAATCCCCTAAAACCTATGTCAGTTAAAGTTTGATGATACGTCCATCGAAGCATCTCGAGTCTGGCTTTCTAGTATTTATCAAGCTGTGGTCGCTTTTAAAAAATAAAATATTTGTTTGAAATCATACAGTCATTGAACCTAACTATTCCGTCGAAACGTCTTTGTTTGGAGAATTATTTTATTTTTGTGATATTCACTACAGGAGATTCAGGAAACTTCCTGTTGCAATGTCGGAGAGCCATATATTTTCACGAGAGTTCTAGGATCGAATAAACGAGAACCCGCCCTCGGAATAGAATCCTGTACAGCGAACCGCAGTCGGTTGCAATATCGACTGAGCTACGATGAGTGTTACTATTATCAATTATTACATTTAAATATTGTGTGAAATCATGGGTTAAAAAAATACTATTAGCGCAATAGGCGACATTTGCTTTTTCAATATTACGTTACTGATCATTTTTAAAAACTACTTTCGACAATAATGGCGAACTACAGGGTCACTCTGTGTTTCCAAAATAATCTTGGCGGTACTTATCAAAATGTAATTTTAAAAATAAAAATTCATATTTAAAAATGAATTAATTTAGAAGTGATAATTGACGCGCTGATGCAATATGGCAGTGTATCAATGCTACAGTGCGAGTAATTCAAAGCATAACTTTTTGGACAGTTTTGTTAGAAACAAAAGGTCTGTTGATTTTATATAATCACACAGACTTCAAATTAATAACGATCCATTTAAACCAGAACCAAAATGACGTAATCTCCAATTTCGTCTTTGTAGCTTAGAAGTATTCGTACACGGAATTGACCACATTCGACACCAATGCTCGAAAAAAAAAGACACCCAACCTTTATCCCCCTCTTTTTACATCTCCTCCCCATCCCAGCGACCCCCACAACTTCGCGGTCCCCCACACATCGCCATCATTCTCACCTCGTTTCTTCTCACAAACCTCCACTTTCAGCCCCCACCAATCCAACATCCTCCATTACCCACCCTCACTTCCATCTAATACGACGCCACCTTTTTTATTTTGCACGAAATTACTTATTTAATAGTCGGTCGACCTCGGGCCTTGGAACGGGCGCAAGGCACGGGTCGCGACGGGCGCGTTTATGCCGTGAGTCACGGAGGTGCTGCTGTCCCGACGCTGGCCGAGGAGCAAAGCCAACGCGAGGTGCGAGAAATGATGGCACGCGCCAGTGCGTGCGGCACACACAAAAGGAGGAAAGGAGTTACGACGCACCCCTCATTTTTCGACACGTCCAAATAGTTTAACGCGTTCGGCGCCGCTGCCTTTCCCCACCCCATCCCTCCAGCCAACGTATAAAAATGCCATCCGTCAGCGTCACGGTCCGGGACATCCTGAAAGATTCATAAGACCCACCACCTCCTCCTGGTGTCAGGAGGTGACCTTAACGAATGACCTGAATTCCCCTGAAGCCTCACATGGACATTGTAAGAAAAACAACAACTTTTAAAAGTATTTTTTATTACCCTTTTTTTCTTAAAGGTGAAAATCGTCTAAGTAATTTCATACCTAGATTGGGATATTCAATGTACTTGACAACGGCAGTGGACCTATTCTTTCAGTTCCATTACCAATACAAGTTCCTCTCGCTGAACATTTCCGGTAACATTTGTAGCGTACCGGCAACGAAGCCCATGTTGCCTTAAGAATCGGCAGCACCATCGGTTTTTTTCGGGGAGATGAAAACTTGGATTTATGAACTGGTGGTTTTTTTCGGCGTTGGTACATTGGCCCAACGAACTGAACGAGTAAATGACAAAAGCAGTTGATATTTTCAGACAGGCAAAAAAATAAAAATAACAGAAAAAATGTCTTTTAGGGTATAGATGGAAATTTAAAAACAGTATAATGACAAACCAAAACCATTCTAAATAAAAGTTTCAACAGTACTGCATTTGTAACATATTGAGTTTCAATAGTATCAGTAATTGTTTCAAGAGTACTGTTAAATCAGTGACAATACTGACGAAATACATCTACAATACTGTTGGAAGGCATTCAGAATTTGGTTTCATTTCAGTGCTGAGGAAAACGGCAATCACCCAACTGGAGGCAAAACGCATGGCAATGTATTGAGTGATTTCCAACATTTAGGGTAACCTGTGACAACTATCAATGCATCTGTTTCAGTGCATGTACTCGTATAAACAAAAAATAACTTGGTTTCAATTGACAAATGAAATTAAAAATAATCACATTCGCCATCATCATATATATTTTTTGTAAATTACATTAAGGCTAATAAAATTATAATTAGAAAATACGGATCGCCATTTATTCGTACTAAATATTCAAATCAAAACTATTGGCGTCTCAGCTACCGATGCCATGCACAAAATCGATGCATTCGAGTATCTGTACAAATGGTTCTCACTCCGGAATCATTTTTAAACTTTATCATCCAACTTATTCTTCATTGGGTGCACTTTTTAACTTGTCTAATACATGTATTTCAGAGTGCAACACTTTTTGTGCCAATCAGCGAAGAAAAAAAAATACTTGAGAATTTTGGAGCCGCGCGAAAGTTTTGAGCGTTCGCATTGCCATGCAAACTAACGTACGTACCAGTGGCACAGTGGTTATGGCAACAGACTGATGAGCGGGTGGTCCCGGGTTCGCTTCCTGGCGCAGGCTCTCGATTATACGATCATGGGGTACTGGTGAAAATGTGTCCTTCACATATTGCCTAAGCAACACGAAGAGTAAAGAATCTGTTTCAGTGATACTCACTCAGTGAGGGAAATTCCCCTCCTCCCCCCAAAAAAACCGTCTATATTAACCTCGCTTGGCTTTCAACGCGCATGTGCGGGCGACGCCATCAGTCACGTGTCAATCAGGTGAGGGCGAGGTTCGGTTCCCGCCCACCACTCCACTTTTTATTATTTTTCCACAAAAACGAATGCCACGGCTATATAGACGAGGCAGCAATCGAGGGAGATGAACGTCCTGGGAGAGGGGGAGGAGGGGAGGGGATAAAATGCGGGAGCACCAGGGGATGGTGATTCGGGGAGTGGAAAGAGAACTATAATGGCTCATTAAAAAAGCGATGTGACTAAGGCTACCGTTGGACGTACCGACTTTGCATTCGGAGCCAGAGAACAGAAACATTACCAACAATATTAGTTCTATTTAAAATCAACCGATTGAATAAAATAAATTATAAATATGTGGAATAAAGTCCGATAGTTAGATTTTATTTTATCCAATCGGTTGACATTTAATTGATTTTATATCAATCTTTGTGTGCGTAACCACCATCATCGCTTAATTAATATTATTTCCGACTTTGTTTTCATTATTTACAAAACAAATTTTTCAATCGACTACTTTCAATTTAGCTACGAAACCATTTTGCTACAAATATTTTAAAAAGACACACATGATCCATAATATTTTCAAACAACGGTCAAAGCATATTCAACACTTCCTAATTCAAGCACCAGAATTATAAATATAAACATTCCGAAACTGAAGACCACAAAAATATTTCAGCTCAAAACTACTTTTAGGAAATAAATTCGATCCATAGCTATTTTCAACTGCATACAAGCAGTAACGGACAATAACGTAACAGTTTTGTTCTTTATAGAAAGCCTGATTATACTCTCTGGTCTAGTAGTTTTTTTAACGTGATCAGTTGAAATTGAAATGATACACTTGAATCCCTCATAGAATAAAAATTATATACAAATAGTATAAAAGAATGAAAATTACGCTTGTAATGATATGTGTCAAAGAAAACAGACATCACATAAAAACCGGGATTTCATAAGTTTGAAATTCATTATAAACGTTATTCTGTTTTCCCAAACCGTAATATCGACCACCAGAATCGATATGCATGTAGCAAGGTTCGGGGGTGGGGGAAGGGAGGATGGAGGTACCGGAATGAAATGAGGGGAAAAGTTGATCACCTTGGATTAACGCGAACCCTTCGGTCCATTGTTACCACGTACGCGCATCGCCGAACCCATCAGCTATCTAAATTAATAATTGATGCGACCACACGATGCTTTTTTCCCCGCGTACACTGCCGACATGAAAAATAATGGTAGGACCGCGAACGAAAGAGCCATGGCCATCGTGTCTATAACCATCCTGATGTAATGGAAAAACAACAGCCGATAACGCGGGCCAAACTCGTTAGTCCTTACTCAGATGCGAATAGCGAAGTGGTGCACTCGGTTTGCATTTCAGATGCCGAAGGCCGATATTGTTAAATTCGAACGATTCAAAAATTTCAAAGCCCCGTCGTAGCTCCCAATCCCTCCCTCATAGTGTTTCGGCGAAAACCGTTTAAATATTTGATGCGTTGATTTTTGCGCTGTAAATTGAAGGCCAGATGGGATAAGTCCACGGTTGACTTTGGTAAAAGGATTATTTCCTGCAACTGTGAACGTATTCGTGTAATTCGTGTATTTGCTGAAAAGTATGATTTGCGGAGAAAACTTTATTTCTCCTAGCTCTTAAAAATTAATTGTGTTGCAAGTTCGGGGGCATGAGGGATGCGGGGGAATATGCCTTTGCAACGTTGTGTCGTCATCAAACCAGTAATAGGCTAGCAAATCGACGGTATAACTCTTATCTATCTCTATCCATCCGCGGCATACTAGTTTTTAATTTGATGATAATTTGCTGAATGCAGTTAAATTTGTTCAGCTATTTCAAGACGTGTGTGCTGCAGATAAAAAAGTTTAAAATGGCACAAATTGCTTATAAGCAACACGAGGAGAACAAAATCTCATTAACTAACCATTTTCCCCGCGTACACTGCCGACATGAACAATGATGGGAGGACCGCCCCTAAAAGGAGGCTTCTTGCGAGTAAATAATGCAATTGGAACTACAGTTTACTTAACTACAGGTAGGGGAATTTCCCATTTTTTTATTTTAACATGTGCTGCATTTTGCAATAGTGACTAATAAGTAAGTCGATAACGAAAATACTGCTCATGAAAATATAGCTCAAATGTGCTTCTAATTTAGCATCATTATTACTTAATTTCGAAGCATACATGTGTAATACATGTATACGCTCGAATGAGTACAAATGTTTATTATTCAATTTCATCATTTTTCAAAAATTAAATGAGTAAGTATTATCACATCACCGATTCATTACTAGCAATTTAAAGAAAAAAAATGATAAAGATTGTAACATTAAATAAACAATAAAAATATGTACCTGTATAAGCACACATTTATTTATTACGCACACTACCATACTAGGTTAGTTATTCGTTAACTCTGGAAAAAGGATTTAGTAGCCTAGTGGGAACCATGTCATTTTGAGGCAGAATGTGCACACATTTGAACCATGTTGGATTAGCTACCACTAGATGGCGCTGACAAAAACAACAATATCAGTGCACTCAGTAAACGTACACATCTGCGAATAGAAAAAAAAACACGAGATCCAGAGTGATGGAGAGAGAGAAAGAGAGATGACGCTCACCGTATTCACATTTTAAAATTTACCCCAATCCAATTTGGCTTCAATTCAATGCAATCATTTCAAAGTAAACCAATTGCTCAAATTTCTTTGGCCATCAGAGACGTTGGAGGAACTCCAGTTCGGGGAATTGAATAGAGGTGGAGTTTGAAAGGTGGGGGTTGTCAGGGGGGAATTGAGATAGAGGGAACGCAAAGGGGAAAATGGTGGTGAAATTCGGATACGGCATCACCGTTCCGTGGACGTTGGAAAGACCGGATAGGCAATGCCTAAATTATATACAGTAAAAACTCTAAATATCCCCAGAGACGTCCGTAACATTTCAAACTGAAGCTTGGGTAGCAGCCTTAACCCTATATGTACGAGTATATTTTTTTTTCTTAGTAGAATTGCTCGAGAGAGCTCGCTGTTTTGCTTGAGATTTTTGCCGTTGCAAACCCACATTGCTTATTTTCTCTCTTGTTTCGTGGAGCTCGCGGGGGCGTTATCCTTTTTGCTGCCTCAAATAGACAGCGTTCATTGAGATACCCTAATGGTGAGTGACAGATAAAAGACGCACCCAATTTAATTCTGAATCGAACATTTACTTTAATTGAGGGAGTTAGAAAGACCATAGTAGAGACCAAGATGTGTTTCTATGATCGGTCCGGTTACTAGTAGTACATTTAATTTTTGGATTATTAAATATTTCACATTTTTTAAAGATTATGAATAGATAATTAATTAAATTGAGTAAAACTACCGGATATTTAGCAATTCGCAGATACTTCATTTTAACGAACTCATTTTCCTTTCATGTTTCCTTTCATGGCACTTAAAAGAAATATTTTCTGCCTAATCACCCACCACACTTGCAACATAATGGCTAATCAAAAGTGCTGGGAATACATTTGGCATTGTTACAAAAAAAATTTCGTTCCCTGCAAACCTCAAGCGAGACTATCTATCGGTTAGTTCGAACAAACAACCATTATAACGGCGCACTTGTATATCGTGGTACTCGTTCTCGATGGTTCGACAACAATAGGCTCATTTAGCTACATGTACATGTAGATGAGCAACTCGCTTCAGTCCTTTGAACACTTATGAGGGCTCTCGTCATCAGTTATAGTAAAAAAAAATATGTACGATGTAGAGGGAAATACCAACATGAAAACTTGTGACCAATACTTAACATCGTCGCCATCGAGCAGCATTTTCAACTTGTTGCTTTGTAATTGACATAGTTAATGCATTCAGATCATAACATTGCCTGAAATCAATGCAACGCCAATTGGAAATTTATGAAGCGGGCGATTGCAATATCCTTTTCTGTTGTCTAACGCTTCACCTCTTTGGAAACAGCCAACTTTGTCAACTGAGTGTCGCGCCTTGTTAAATCACGAGAGCATTATTCATGAGGTTAAATAAACAATTTTCTAATCAGGGCTACAGCACAGGACGGCGATGAAGCAAATTTTGTAATAATAATTAACCTCAGGAAGCAATAGAAAGTTTACTAACTTTTACGAACTGTCTGATTAATATTTTTAGACAAAGTTGATGAATTTTGCAGACAATTGCTCCGGTCTCACAAACCATAACTGCAGCTGCAGTGTCTTGAGCCATATTTGGTCTCACGAATAATACAGTAAGACGTGGGAAAAATAATCATTGAGTAAAAGTTATCAAGTACGTTTGCAATTTATCAGAACCAAACAGTAACCTTGTCGCGGTGCGTACACTGTGACGCAATCGCACTACAGAGAAATTTTGCTTCGAGACTAGCTTTGCGTTCGGTTCTGCGCCTTTGATGAAGAATATTTGATGACAGCGAAAAAATGTCGGATTATACAAAGTTTAAAGTGGATTGAGGATAAATTGAGCGACGTTGACTGCTGCAACGTTGGTGCTCAATAGATAAGGGGGAAGGGGAAGAAGTGTGGGAGGTGGATTTGGTCACGCGTTGAGGGGACGACGACGTGGAAAGGGTTAAAATGCGAGGATCAAGTGGATTTTTGGTGTTGGGGAAGAGGAGGAGAAGGGGCTTACCCATGAAATAATAAGAGCACGTTTGGCGGTCAGAAATTCAAATCGAATCAACGCGCGGCGCCATTCCCCATCAATCGAGTGCTGGAGTGACGAAATGAAATATAGAAGAGAAAAAAAAAATATGAAATGACATTAACACATCGCCTGATCGCTAGATGGCGTTGCTTCCGTCTAAATATTACCAAAGTTAAATATGAACTTGGAACTCTTTGTGCTTGTACAACTGTTAACTTGGAACTTTATTGTGTTAACATTTCATATTATCGTTGGGTAATAACATTCGTTATTATTCTTCATTGACATTTGTTACTAACATTCATTAGTAACATTTTTTATCGCATTCGTTTATTGTGGCGTCGACAAACTTCACCAGTTTCACAGTTTATTTTCTGCCTAAACGGAATGTTTAAAGTTCAACTTAATAAAAAAATTTAATTTAATCTAATTTGATACTCTATAGAAGTTAATTTATTTTGCCTGGCAAATTGCTACTAAACAACGAAAATATAAATTGGGTTAGTTTATTATACATCTTAAGACAATTTCGAAGACACTTAAGGCAAGAAGTCCGAAATTGTCACCCCGAAAATTTTAAAGTTTTCCGAGAGTAACAGCTTGAAACTAATCTGTGACTAGATATATATCAATACAGGAGCTCGCATAGCTAGCCGATTGATAAGTCAGGTATGACAAAAGTTCTCAACTAATGGTCTGAGGTCTCAGGAAAAGTTTGTTTGCGTAATGCTAACGAAGCGAAAAGAGGGTTAAAAACAGCAGAGGCTAGTGATGTACATACACACGTACAGAGTGACTCATAGCGATTTGAGAGGTTTTAACGAACCTACGAAATATTGATGAGCACTGACAGTCGCAAAAGGGTTGAAGATAAAGGTCCACTAAGGCCATGTGTGCGCCTAATTTCGTGGCCAGCTTACGGGTTAATCCTTTTAACACGTCGGAGATCGACTGCTTCGGCTTTATCGTGTCCCCGCCTGCATAATTTATGCCGCACGATCTAATAGATACAACCGCATGCGAGTCGAAAGAAAGATGCGTGCCGCTCATATTGAACACGAAACTAAGAAAAAAATTGATTCGATATTGGACGAAATAATGCGCAATTGATGAACGCAGAGATGCAGTGAGAG
>JAUJYS010000334.1:0-24808 GCA_033995665.1 Melogona broelemanni
TTACCGCAATAGCGCACGGGTCACCGTTATTGCAATTGGTTACCGCAACACGCCAAATAAAAATGTAAAAGTTCGTTTACTTCTAGGGTCGTTGCTGCTTGCGTCCCTCAAGTCCTCATAGTGGTAAACTATCGACAGTTTCAAATTATTTGTAGCTTAAAAAAGGCCGAACCCCACAATAAATGACAGGAAATGTTTATATTAACCGGGCTTTGGGAATCCTGCAATCCGTGACATAAGAATCCGAATATAAGAATTCATAACGTTATATTTCACCAAGACCGGGATCCCGCGACATGACCAATGTTTTTTTAAACGGTAATAGCTAATAATGCTATATTTTCCCGTGCATAACCGGGACGAAAGTCTAGATTTTCCAGTTTTCTAAAAAACACCCTCCCCTTTAGCCCGGGCGGAGCCGGGCACTTTTTCTAGTTTTTTTAAATAAATTTAGGTATCACAGCTGTACATTTTGAAAAATTGCAATTTCATTCTGTGATTATTTTGTTTCGCAATCCCCCTTGTGTTACGGATTTTGCATTTGAGGACTCTTTGGCACTCGTTTCAACTGCGAGGTGATCCCTTTTATGTTTTTTGGAGCAACAAATATTACAAGTTGCTCTGCCAAAAACGCTTATCAGGAAATGTGATGCAACATCCTCAGGCATATTTGGCTCGAGTGTAAGATGAAAAACCATCTGGTGATGTAACTACAGCAATTGTTTGTTGGCAGTATATTTCCACACATATTTTTTTGCAATTTCTATTTAACAAATATTGTTTTGTTTTTTTTGCATTAGAATGTTAGATTGTGTTTGGGCCCAGATTCCAAAAAAAATTACCCGGTTTTTGTGCCAGCAGGTCCGGTTAATACAGTCCGAACCGTTCGGTGACTAACCTGTAACAGTTAATACCAGCAATAATATTGATAATGTGAAATCAGTGCTCAACGACCTTTCGCTTTGGAAATTTAGTTGCACACGCGCCGTACAACATACGACTATATACGAATGAATATACGGCGATCATATATTTTTGGGCGGCCGACTCTGGTTCAGTTTTCATTTGGCCCCGTGCCAACCCGTGCTAGCTCTCTCGTTCACGGTTTGCGCAGTGGAGAGGGGGCAGGAATACACGTGAGCGCGTTTGCGTGCGACTGCATCGTGTAATTATACGTCCTGCGGGGGAGCGTTGGAAAACTAAACTCTGTGACCGAGCTCTAGTCACGCACTAGGCACGTGTACCGAAGGTCGGTGCACATAAACAGTGGATTTCCTCAAATTAGTCGTAACCCTCACCTTTACATGTAATGGCAACGCTGTTTTCGTTTGGAACAAGAAGGCGATTAGGTAAGCAGTTATGCCACTTTTTTGGCTTTTCAGGAAGGAATCACAAATCCAATCCAATCAATAATTGAAAGGAATGTCCAAATTCAGCAAAGAATTATGGTTTTTCTGTTAAACCATCGCTGTGAAGTGACAGCTCAAATCTAAATGTTTTCTCTCTCGTCTCATTCAGTGGTGGCTTTTGGAATAGACTGTAGTTGTCTAGTCGTAATTGATGTCGCAATTGACTTCGGGTTACTGTGTGTCAAGTGTTCCACTGGTGACAGCATCTCAGTTACGAGATGAACGATTTTTATATTTGGAAGAATTGGTGGTTCCCGCGCTTTAATTGTAAACGCGGTCCGGCCTTAATTAGTGGTAACGCTCGGCCAATCATATACGTGATTGTTGTTACATAACACTTAGGGCGCGTGCGTGCGATGATCGGTGCCAGTTCCACAGGTTGCTAGAGGGGCCACTTTACCATTTGGATACCTTATGTGCAGCTATTCTCAGAGATCAAACTCTTTAGTTTGTCCGATGATTGGCAGGGTGGTGGTCAGTTTGGATTCACGGTACAGGTAATATTTTTCAAGCCGTTCTATTCGGGAGTCCACGAATTTTTCTTTTTAAGTTGTCTATTGTTTTCTCCAAACATGATTTTAAAAATTAGCCTTTGTTTAAAAATTAATAATTAAGGGGTGTTCTGATTTTTACTTTGCAATTTTTGTACGTGTTCCATACAAAATTAAGTGTACTTGTTTAGTCACTAATATCAGTAGATCGTCGACTAGATTCATGAACATGCAGTTGTCTAAAATCAATTTTTAATGATTTGGGACAAAACGAGACACACTAGATGAACACACGCACATATGGTTTTTACAAGAGCGTTATTGAATCCTGATAAAAATCAAATATGATGATTTGAAAATGGTTAATTTTTCGATAATTTAATTTAATTAGTAAAATTATGTAATAATACTTGAATAAATTAATTTAATTAACAAAACTCTGTACTCATAAATTCATCTAATTAATAAAACTGAGTAATAATAAATTAACTTAATTAATGAAACTCTGAAAAAAATCTAATAAACAAACCTCTAATTAATTAACCTAAATCAACAATTTTTTATTGCATATAATTAAAATTGTGAAATATAGAAGGAGCAAAATATTTACCCTAGTAATGAAATGTCATAACATTAAGTTATGTTTTTATTGGCTCGTTTCAAAGAACTCACTTCCTTGTTTGTCCGCCTACCGTGATTTAGCTGATTGGCCTTGGCCGTGAGCTAGCTACTTCCGTCAATGTTTTCGACAAGTTTCCAAACCCAGTTTCTTTTTCAAGGTTTGGCCGAGTAGCACTTGACTGGTTGTGTTACATGAATACGGCGCAGGTGACCCAATCCTTCAGTTACGCAGCATCACGTTTATTGCTGTTCAATGTTTAATTGGTTGACTTTCCAGATTAACATTCCGTTAGCTTGTCACGTGTGTCATCACATTTTATTGTTGTAGTTACGAAGCTCTTCGAACTGGACGGCAATAAACGTCTCGATTTTAACCTCTGAATAAAGTTTAATGGAAAAACGAACGGTTCAGCTGAAATAAAATACTTCTCCGGATCCATTAAATGTATTTTTCCGCGGCTACCCGTTTTTTAATTATCACAACATGTTGACGTGCTACGTCAACATTTTCGTAAAAGTTCATGTAGTTAATGAATTCGAGTTCGAACAGCTCTTGTAGCTCGACACTGGTTGCCCTGCCAAAGGTTTTGCTCGAGTCAAGTTCAGCCGGATCTGTTTGGTGATGGGGGGGAGTCGACCTCGATTCGCATTCTCTCCAGCACTTGAAAGTTCGTTACGCAACTTGTCAGTGTTCCCAACCAGCAGTTCTGTCTATATCGCACCCAAAGAAAAAATTTGCCTCACAAAAAAATATGTACGACGGAATATTCTTGCATGTTGACCGGCTCGCTAGAATAAACAATAAGGCGAAATTGAAACTTACAAAACGACGATCAACAAAAAATCGTCTAGCCTCTGCGTTCAGCTCCGTTAAAAAAACTCTTTAATAAATTTGAAGCACAATGAGCGAAAGTAATCTTTCTTGGATGAGTTTCAAATAGAATGTTTTTGTGAGCGCTTTTCAATAACACAATTACTCGTATATTGTAAGCTAGAAAATGCGCAGCATGCTAGTAACATTGACGGTATGGGGTGTGGCAATTCTTTAATGTTTTTGTCCAATGTGAACTCAGCGGCATGATACTCATTTTTTTTATCGGTCTGTTGCAATATCGAAATGGGGTTTTCCCAGTTAGTCCACGGCAAAATAGAGAAGCGATAGTTGCAGGTTTACTGTGGGCGTCTGTTTTATCGCGTCAACGGGGTCAAAGCAAATATTCGTTCAGTTTAGTGCGTCATTCCCGAGCTTCCATTTAAATAAAATATGCTATGGTATGTGGTATTCGTTTTTTTATTTTTTTTATTTATTTCAGCGAATAGATAGTGTAATTACAATTTGTAATAGAATAACAAATATAAAACAGTACACTAAACGCGAATTTTTCTGCGCCTTCGTGTCGCTAGAGCAATATGTGAAGGCGCAGCAAAGTATAAAACAATCGAGTGTGCTTGGCATCACTTGGTGAGATCAAACACCAATTGAGGATATCGTTTTTTCGCCTGTCATCCCAAGAGATCTCGGGTTAATTCCAAATAATCCACACAAGTGTCAATAATTTTCTATAAGCCTTAAACAAGAAAAAAACAAAAAAATAAATAAATTAAACAACATAAACAATAATAATATGCCCATAATATGTTTTCAATCCGCAACAACTTTTATGTAACCAATGGGTTTATGGTAATGGCTGATTAATGTAAGATTAACATTGTCTGGCGTAGTTTATTATTTGTGCTCCAAAAGGTTTTTTTTTCAGTACTTATGGTTGTTTAATTTTTAGAATTATTTTTATTTTTCTAGAATTTCGATTAATTTTGGATGGCGGCTTGAGGCGGCGTCATATACGAGACCAAGTGGACCGCCTTCATCTATTTAGGTAAGCGACAAATCTTGTTTTTTCTATTTTTCGCTGTTGTTCCCGGGGTTTGTTTACAATTTCTGGTGTTCCAGTCGGTTCACCGCGATGTTTTTTTTTTCTCGTCGGTATTTTTGGTTTGCCGCCGCATAGTTCATGGCGGCACGTGACGAATTTTGTCTAAAGAGGCCTGGCACAATTTAATAATAATAAAGAAATGTTAATTAGTTTTTTAAAATTAAAAATGGACACAAAAAATCAAGAAATTAATCTGATTTTATTTTTTTTAATTTTAATTACTATTGTTTATAAAGATTTTTTTTATTTCTGCATGATGCGTATCCGGCTTTCTTGGCATTCTCGGGATGAGCCACCAACACCACCACTTATCGTGAATCGTAATTCACCCGTTTCCAATGCCACAGCGGCGCCTCTCAAATTAACGCACCGCGACTGTTTTGTAACAAGCCTGGCCCGACCGTGAGAACCGGCCTCGTGTGGAATCTCCACGAACGACACTTTATTTTTGGCTCGACTCTCTCTCTCCCTCTTTTTGTAACAGTCAGTAGTAGCAGCAACAACAACAGCAGCCTTTCTACCGATCAGATCAACTCGAGCGCCCTACGGGGAATGCTAGAAAATGGGAGGACAGGACTGGAGGCCCTTTGTCTATGGAGGACTGGCGTCCGTCACCGCCGAATTCGGTGAGTGGCCTCAGCGGAGTGGTCAAAAAAACTCCCGCGACTATCTATTGAGACTTCGTTCAGTGCTGTGTCTTGGTCGGTTATTTTGCTGGCAATTTTCTGAAGCATTGTGATCAAACTTGAGACATTATTAAAAAAAAATCATTATACTTCTCTCTCGCATGTCTCTCGCAAATAAGTATAATGAAACGTCAATTGACATACGATCCCTGGCCTCGAAATTACGCCGTGGTTTATTTTATTTTTTCCAATTCAAAATGTTGGGACTAAGAAAGTTGCGAGTGGTGACATGTTATTTTTTTATACCTGTATTTTTGCGTTTCAGGCACCTTTGCCATTGACACGACCAAAACGCGACTCCAGATCCAGGGTCAACGAAACGACAGTCGCAATGCGGAGCTCAGATACCGCGGGATGATCCACGCGCTGGCGCGTATTTCCAGTGAGGAGGGAGTGGCGGCCCTATATAGGGGGTAGGTGGTCTTTGCGTCGATGGGGGACTGCGTGCATTCCTATCTCAATAAGTGTCATCTTCAGTATATGGGACGATACAAACGTGTTCTATTTGTTTCGTCTGTAGTATTGGTCCGGCCGTTTTGCGGCAGGCGACATATGGAACCATTAAAATTGGGATATACTACTCGGCCAAAAAGTATTTGGCGAAAAATTCGATAGGTTAGTAAAATACGCCTTTTTTCTTGTTGATCGGTTGCATCGAATCGGTCCTCCATTGAGTATCCGTCATTCCTTTTTGTTTGTCGTTGTAGAGGAGACCCTGATGACCAACGTGCTGTGTGGCGTTCTGGCCGGTGTGGTGTCGTCGTCCATTGCCAATCCCACCGACGTGCTAAAGGTAACATGACACTCTGCAGTGTTGCCAATCGATATTCAATATTTAATTCAAAATTAAGATATCTCAAGGAAATGGACCATATTTTTTTGACATTTTTTTGCTTTCAGATTCGAATGCAAGCGCGGAACGATAATCTCCACCAGCGAAGCATGTTCCGTTGCTTCGTTGACATGTACAAGCAGGAGGGTGTTTCGGGTCTCTGGCGGGTGAGTTGTTTTCCGTAGAGGGCGCTGCAGTCGGCTGGTTGAAGTGGGGGATCGCCTGCTAAATTGTCTTTCGATTGTGTTCTTAGGGCGTGTGTCCGACGGCCCAGCGAGCCGCCATCGTGGTTGGCGTGGAGCTTCCCGTCTACGACATCGTCAAACGAAGGCTGATCACCTCGGGCACGATGAGCGACGGAATTCCCAATCATTTTCTGTACGTATTACCACTGGCTTAATAAAATCCTATGCTGTGTCAAACATTTCCATCCAGATGGAAATTCGATCCCGGAAATTGCGAATCACCGGTTCAGGTAGAAATTAAAGATGTGGGTAAATTGCGTAATTACTTTTTATAAATAAATTGTGATGTATTGTTTTATTTCTATTTACAGGTCAAGCTTTGTCGCTGGCTTGGCAGGAGCCATTGCGTCCAATCCGATCGATGTTGTGAGGGTGAGTTACAATTGTAATTGAAATCTGAATGCCGAGTGGTCGAAATTCCTTCCTGATCGTAATTGAATTTCTTCGTCTATTGTCTCCTCCGCAGACCCGTCTAATGAATCAGAGGAGGTTAAAGTCTGCCATAATTGATGGCGGTCTCAAGATGGAGGCAATCTACGCCAGTTCCATGGATTGTCTTGTACAGGCAAGACAATGTTTATAATTATATCCAATGCAATCAATATCTTGGGGGAGATTCGTTTTCCATTTAAATTGTTATTTGGCCCTTAATAGCAGAAATATATTAAATATTTTGTCATACAACAAATATGGCGTTTTTAAATGTGTTGCGTGACCTGTGTACATTTTTGAATTCAATAGATTGCTGTCTTTCAACCTGGTTTTGTTTATTTATTACAGACTGTTCGGTCCGAGGGTTTCCTGGCCCTATATAAGGGTTTTATTCCGACGTGGGTTCGTCTAGGTCCTTGGAACATTATCGTATCCTTTTCAACTCAATCAAAAAATTATTTTTTTGTTTTGCCGTCGTGATTTTCATTCTGGTGCATTTTTTTAAAAATTAGTTACAGAGCGTAGTAACACCTGCAAAAAGTTATATTAACATTTTCCTTAATTCACTGGGTACTAGTTTTTCATCACCTTCGAGCAATTGAAGAAGATTTATTGAATCTTTTTTAAATCGAGGTTCAAGCGGCGACTTTTCTTCAGGAACGAGCGTGAGCGTGGTTGCTGAAAGCCAAAGATATCGATGTAGTGGTCAGTAGAGAGAAGATACCCGGAGTCCTGTGGACGTTACTTGCACCGTTTATGACGTGTAAATAAAGGAGTTAAACGTGAGATACGTTTTCTATTTAGAGCTATTTTTATTTTTGTGGAAATCAAATGACGAAATGTACAAGTTTTGTTGAGCGGGACCTCAGCTTGATTGGTTGTCGCGTTTGGTTTTCATCTATGTACTTAAGTAAAGTCTACTACTTTTTTCTATTGTTATTTATGTTAGGTGTGTGGCGGAGGAAAACGTTCCTACAAAAATTGCATTTTTGGGAGATTTTTCAATAAAAGCTTTATCTCGTGAATTTGTCTTGGTTTCTTCATTTCAGCCAACTATGACAGTTTTATCTCATGAATTAACCGATGTTTTATCTCGTGAATAACATGAATTAGCCGATGTTAAGATAGTTCGTTAATTTTAATTACTGATTATAGGAATATTGGGGAAGATTCATGACGTCTTTATCATTGCGACATCGGCACCTAATAAATATTTAACTAATTTTGAAAACTATTTGAATAGAGTGTGATAGTAAAACACTTTTTATCCGTCAGTTACAGAACTTAATCAACTCTAATAAGAATGATGTTTAATAATAGTCTCAAAAATAAGATTTGTAACCAGGTTCAGGTGTAGTTAATCAAATATTTTATTTTTTTAAGTGGCACTTTCAATATTTTTAAGTCTGCCGCTAGAGGACTCTCTAGTCAAATTGGCATATTAATTGAAAATATTGGTGGTAACGCAATGCGTTCAGCTAAAATGTTGTCAAAAGAATTGTTCCCTTTGTGAATATTGTTCAAAATCCAACGCACCCAAGCCAACATGGATTGGCTTCTGCTGTGTTGTGTGTTAACGTTTGCTAGAAGATGGCGCGAAAAGTTGCTTATCGAAGTTGAAGAAGAAATATTATATGTTTAATTGAGTTTGACAGCGTTTAATTGACTAGTCCTATGCGTTGGTAAGTTTCTTAGAATCCAATAGATTGCAGAAGGTTATAAAATAATGTGTAAGTCTAAGATCCACAAGGTTCTAGTGGCAAAAAACAAGTTGCAAGTTAGGCCTAACAACATTTCGCGCCCATTATTCATGTTGGGGCGATGCAATTTAGGGTACCCATGACTGGAGTTTGGATACTCCTTAAAATTAGGATACCGAAAATAAATGCGCATTATCTGTTGAGACAGCATGACAGTTTACAAAAGATGTTTGTTTGCTTAACCCCGTTCGGCCAAATGTTTCAAATAGAGCCTATCGTACTTGTCTAGAATGGGACCCCGTTGAAAAACCATAAACAAATTAGAACTTCGCCCTTCATGTTGATAAATATATGATTCCTTTTTTTGCTCTCGCAGATCATCTTAAGTTTCCTCGCATGGTGAAACGCGCCAACATGAGTCAACGCCGACGAGCCAGCCAGAACAATGGCGAAAGTACAGCGAAGCGGGCCAGAATCAGTAAAAGCTCGATTGAAGATAGTGGCATAGAGATTGCCACACCGGATAAGGTACATCTGGCGACAATTTAACTGTGACACGACTTGGTTGCATACAAAATTGTAACCATGTTGCAAAATAATCTATTTAGTCAAAGGCGTGACAACGTATTCATCTCCAAGCCCTTTCCCCCAGGGGACCACCTGGAAATTTGACCTACCCTAGGCTTCTGGCCTATGTAGGGTTCTTTAACATGTACCTGTCAACGTACAGGCTCTGGTCATAACTGAGTAGGAAGTAATTCAGTTTTTGCTTTCTTTATAGACGGTCCACGAAGGTGCCGAAGTTGGTATATTGGAATCGATCGACATGAAGAATTTCATGTGCCACTCGCGATTGAAGTTTTCCTTCTGTCAGAATGTCAATTTCATTGTCGGCAAGAATGGCAGTAAGTGTCCGTTTTTTAAATCGTCATTTTGCTCCAGTTTCACCTAACGTGACAATCAAAAATGACCTCCTTGAAGACTTATCATCCCTTGTTGAGTGTCATGTCCCTTTTTAAACTTGCAGGCGGCAAGAGTGCGGTGCTAATGGCGGTGATGGTCGGCCTGGGCGGCAACGCCAGCTGCACCAACCGCGGCTCCAGCATCAAGTCCTTCATCAAGAATGGCTGCAGTTCGACGGACGTAACTGTGCGCCTGCGCAACGTGGGTCGTGACGCCTTCAAGCCGGACGATTACGGCAACTCCATCAACGTCGAGCGGCACATTCTGGCCTCGGGAGTCAGCACCTATCGGCTGCGCGGTGCCCGCGGCAACGTCGTGTCCACCAAGAAGGAGGAACTCACGCGGATCCTGGACCAATTTAACATTCAAGTAAGCGTCCGTTTCCGCATTTGATTTTATCGCCACAGTTTAGGTAGAATTGATTGTGGAGTAAAGAGTGGTATTAATTAAGGATTGATTAAGATTTAGGTTTTATGATCGCAAATGGCAATATCAACTAGAAGCAAATAACTGCACAAAATATGTATTTCTTATTAATGTTTATTCCAAGAACTTGCATTATCATTATGTTTTCGTTTGTATGTTGTGCTCAACTGTCACCTAGATATTTTTGTCAAAGGATTAAAAAAATTACTTTTTTTGAATGTTTTAAATTTCTGTTTCTTAAATAGTTAACTTACTTATTTACAAATTAAAATGCTACTAAATTGATATATTTATGTTGATTTTCTGTTGATTTGACAAGTTGACATCTCGTTTCAAATAGTTCCTCTCTCGATGCTTTCCATTTTTATGATATTATCAATTTTTGATTTCGTTTTTGTTATGCGCAGGTGGAGAATCCAATTTGTATTTTGAACCAAGACGCCAGTCGCCATTTCTTGCACAGCGAGAACGCCAAAAACAAATACAAGCTGTTTCTTCGCGCCACCCAACTTGATCAGATCCGGCGCGCCGATTCCAAAACGGCCGAAAGTCGGATTCAAGTTAAATCAATCATTGAACAGAAACGCGCGGTAGGGTTTTTTTTATACCATATATCATCGAATGTTCCTTGTGAAAAATTGATTTGTTTAGAGTTTTTGTGACATCAATGAGTTATTTAATTGTAATATGATCGATCATTGAATTTGCTGTGTTTGTGTTTGCAGTCGGTTCCCGCTCTGGAACAGCAGATGGCTGACTGGAAAGCCAAATTGGACTATCACAATAATTTGTCCAAGTACGAGGACAAGATCAAACTTTTGCATTGCGAATCAGCTTGGGTTCACGTTGCTGGGCTCCAGTCGGTAAGTTGATTCGAGAGATCGTATCCGGCAATGTAACCAATTGAATTAGTCAATCTATGAGCAATTATTTTCTTTCCTTTGTACTTGTTTTGCCATATAATTTTTTAGCAAAATTAAACGCTATTAATAAATAAATAAATATATAAAAAAAAATATATGGTTTGATCCGGATGTTGATGGACAAAATATTGAACGAATTATCCGGTTTGTCATTTTTAGGAGCTTGAGAAAGACCAAACGAAGTTAGCGAGACTCAATGCTCGCATGGTGACCATCGACGAACACTTGGACATGGCCATGGTAAGTACAACTGTGTGCAAAACTCGTGCGTACGAGTACGATTCATGTTGCGCTAGGTGTCCAATTTTCTTCTTCTCGCTAGTAAAATGTTGGTGGAAAAATTTTGCTGAGAAAATAGGCATGTCATTCGCATAGCACACGACGTTTGCTATGTTGAATATCTGGGTGTATTGTTAATGAGATATTTGTCATGGATCGCAGGAGGAACTGAAAGAGAAGAAGGCGGCCCACCTGGTGGTCGCACAACAGCTGGCCGACATTGACAAGGAGATCGACGAGATTCGGCCGCGTTGTCTGGAGGCCAAAGCGCTGGTGGAAGCCGAGAAACTGGAACTGCAAAGGGTCAAGGTGAGCCCGAAGTCAAGCCACTAGGCGTGATTAGCCAATGTTTTGACTACATGTTTTGAACGCTGATAAAATATTGGTATTTTTTTTTTAGCGGGCTCAGCAGCAGTTAAATGCCGACATTCGTAACCAAACCAGGGACAAGGATAAATTGTCCGAGAGAATTAAACAGCTGCAGGAATTGTAAGTATTCTTGAATTGGCAATTGTTTTGCTCTGCCTGCTCTGAAGTTGACTAAAATAGAAATCGTCTCATGCCTTAATGGTACCTGATATTGGTCACATATTCCCCGTTTGAGAATGGATTTCTTCCAATTTTATTCTAATTTAAATAGTTATGAACTTTTTGCTGATAAAATTGAATTAATTCGAAATTAAATAATTGATGAATCTTTCGTTTGCATTTCCTCAGAGAAAATTCGAATGAAAAGCAGCTACGTCAGCAGGAGCTCGAACAACTCCGAGAGCAGCGCGCCAGTCTGGAAACGACTCAAAAGGAAATTG
Organism: Melogona broelemanni; assembly: GCA_033995665.1. Lineage (NCBI taxonomy): Eukaryota > Metazoa > Arthropoda > Diplopoda > Chordeumatida > Chordeumatidae > Melogona > Melogona broelemanni. The sequence goes on from JAUJYS010000334.1 coordinate 11,751, forward strand.
AATTGGATTTAGAGCACCACAAACACGAGTCTGACCACTTGAACGACGTTCTGTATCAGGACAGGTGAGTCCACAATCTCCGCACCTTTTGGTAAGGATCAATCCACCACATGGCTTCCCCGCTTAAAGTCCCCCGCTCTCGTATTCAACCCCGCAGACAGGAGGAGACTGCCATTCGCAACCGACTGGAGGGCGCCCGTCGCAATCTGGCCGACTTGGAGGGCAGCCGCGCTAACAACGTACGTCGCTTCGGACCGCACATGCCGGCCATCATACAAAATATCGAACAGGCCTACAACAGAGGGAAATTTCGTCAGAAGCCCAAGGGACCGCTCGGCGCCTACATTAAAGTCAAGGATGCCAAGTATACGCTAGCTGTGGAAATTTGTCTCAAGGTACTAAGATTTACCTATATCCCCCCTCTCCTTTCTTAAACCAAAACTTAACCATAAACTTAAACCATTCTTAAACCGAAAGTTTTTACAGATGTTAGATTCAAGAAATTAATTTTTAAGTTTATGTTGAACATAAAATGGTGGTATGAGTGAGAACACGAAAATGTAATAAGAATAAAGTCTTTTCCAAAATTCTGTATTTGTTCTTCGTAGATTTTTAGATGTGCAAGTTTTATTACCCGGAATAATTCAGCAATAAATTTATCAAGCCCGTTTAAAATGTCGTGACCGTTCCGTTGCAGGGGCTGCTCGGCTCGTTCTACTGCGACAACTATGAAGACGAGCGAGTCTTGGAGGCCATCATCCGTCGCGTCGTTACCAACCAATACATCCGCCGGCCCAATATCATCACTGGCCGGTTCGAGGAGAGGCTCTACGACGTGCGAGCCAACGCCGCTTCCAACGACAGCTTTCCCACCGTGTTGGAGATGATCGACTGCCAGGACGCGGCCGTGCTCAACTGTCTCGTCGACCATCGCGGCATCGAGTGTATCCTGCTTATGGAGAGCGGGGAGGCGTCGCGACGCGTCATGCAGCGCGAACCGCCCCGACGGTGCAAAGAGGCCTACACCGTCACCGGCGATCAAATGTACCCCAGACCCAACTATCGTTTCTATTCGGCCACCATTGACAAGGCCACGCTGCTACAGGTAAGGCGTTTGCATTTGGCGTGTTACACGGTTTAACTTTATCGTCGACAGGCAGATTTAGTAGAGCGAAAAACGGTTCTGGTTGTTGGGATATTTTTTTTTTTGTCATTTGGCAAACATTCGTGTTTGCGGAGAGTTAATAAATAAAAATGTCAATCTAATTACAATGTGGACGGCCTTCGGTGTTCTCATAAATAAATTGTGATTCATGTAGAATTGGTGAAATTCAGTAATTTATTATTCAAAATAATTTTGGATAGATTTCGTAATGCTCAGGAAAAAATCGTAACTAGTGTTCTGTCCTACATTAAATTATTTTGGACAGAATGCGGGCAAGACGATCGTATTAAGTGTCAGGCTCAAGGGAAGATACCTGAAGCAATAACCCGAGACTTAAGCTTATTCTTCGTGGCCAACTATTTTTATTTTGTAGGAGAGCGTGGAAGACGCCATCAAAACACTTGCGGAGAAAATCGGCGTCCTCGAGTCCCAGTTCCGACAAGCGCAGGCCAAGGTGGCCGCCGGTCGCGCCAGCCACGCCAATGCCACCCAGCGCCAGAAGGCGACCGAGCAGCGCGTGATGCGCACCCAGCGAGAACTGCGCCAGCTGGCGGCCAAAATCAACGAACTGGAGAGCATCGACGACCCGGAGCCCGTGCACGTCATCGCGCTGCAGGAGGACCTGCAGGTGTTGACCGATCAGCTGCTGATGTCGGACCAAAACATGACGGACACGCGCAGCAAACTGCAGGAGCAGCAGCGGAAGTGGCAGGAGGCCACGTTGGCGTACGAGAAAGTGGAGGCCCGACGCAGCACCATTTTGACGGAGAACGTGGATCCGCTTAAGGAATCTTTGGGCAAGGTATTAAGAAAATTAAATTTGCTAAGATTTGAATTAATTTAGGGGATGAGTGAATGGTATAAATTAATTCATGAATGAATGAACTTAATTCTTTAACTTTATTGAAACAACTGAATGAAGGAAGAATTAATCAATAATGAATGACATACTTGACATCACGTCATTTCCAAGAAATAGTAAATTTATTCATTCGCGTGTCACAATGTTAAAAATTCTAGGCGCAGCACGCCATCGGCAAGGCCGAGAGCAAGCGCGAACACTCCGAGCGGATAAGGAAAAATCACCAGAAGGACGTCGACATCATGGAGACTAGTTGCCAGACGAAGGAAGCGGACGTCGCCAAGTTTTCCAAGGTTGCGGCCGAATTTGGCGAGCGACCGGCCAAAGTGAGAGACGGCGCCAAGGTGCAGAGCGAAATTGAAAGACTGGAGCTGACACTCAAGACCAACGCCGAATTGTAAGTACGGTGACCAGCTTTTGTCGATCGTAATTTACCATATTGGTGTGGCGTAGTGTTGGAGGGTTTAGATGTTATGTGGATCTTTCTACAGAGCAAAGAGATGGGGACTCCAATGGGGACACCATTTCATGACTGTTTATTTTTTGGCAGGTACGGAAATAAGGATGAAGCCCAGCTGAAATACACTCAGGCTTCGGAACGCTGCACCGCAGTCCAGAAGGAGATCAATTGTCTGTGCCAGTTTCTCAGAGTGCGTTGCAACCCTTATTTTTTTTTTTTTTTTTTAATCACCGTTTTTCATTGGTTTTATCCACACATGACACCTAATATGGAATTGCCGTACATTCATTCTACTCAAACGATTACAATTTTTGCGAAACTTCATTCCTCTTGACCGAGGCTGTTGTAGAGTCAAATGATCTATTTTATTTCTGTCTACATTTCTTTGTCAGTAATACTTGTGATTTCACTTTTAATAGACTATCGATCGAATGGTGGCGCAGCGGCAAAAGCAGTACACTCTTCTGCGCTCTTACATCTCCATTCGAATTGCCCAATACTTCACCACCTTTATGAGCCAGCGAAAATTCACCGGCAACTTAATATTTGAACATGACAAGGAGACCCTGGAGATTGAGGTAGTAGAGACCGTCTAGCGATTGGCGTCACCTGTTTGAAACCGGTGTTCCCGAGTTTGATCAACCCACCATCATTGGCTAACATTCTCTTTTACTTGGTTTGGTGTCCGTTAGGTTCAGCTGCCCGAAAAGGAGGATTCGTCCAAGGACATGAAGGGCCTGTCTGGCGGTGAGCGGTCCTTTTCGACCGTTTCGTTCATGTTGTCCCTCTGGGAAACAATCGAGTCGCCCTTTCACATCATGGATGAGTTTGACGTCTTCATGGTGAGCGATAAAATTGAGATGTATTTATCGAATGTCACTTCAATTTTCGTCCATACCTAACATTTTGTCTACTTGGAATTTTACCCTTTTTCAGGACATGGTCAATCGGCGTGTAAGCATGGACATGCTCGTGGACATCGCACACAATAAAAAGCTGAATCAGTTTCTATTCCTAACTCCGCTCGACATGACCAAGCTGCAAGCGTCCCAGCACGTGCGAATTTTTAAGATGGCAGACCCTGATCGAAACCAGACTGTTCTGCCGTTCACCCCCATTAATGCTAATACCAACGATGAACGACTAGAGGAGGAAGGCTAACAATAACTAGAAATATTCAACTCAAAAGAAAAGTTACTTTTTTTCCTGTCTTCTGCTTAAACTGTTCCAAGGACTTGTTCGATATCGATTTTGTTCAACTGACGCTTTTTTATTTTCAGAGGATAATTTTTAGTTTCTTATTTTGATGAAGATGTGTGTAACATACGTTTGGTTTATTTGCTAAAATCATCCCAAAGACCTGTATTTTGAAAAAAAAAATATTCTGCATCATGAAATGTGACAATTTATATGTTTCCTGCTTCCCAAAATATATCGCTGTATGCGATGCAGCTGATTTATTGTTTAAAATGTGTACATTACTTCGAAGCAAATAAACATGTTTATATTCGCTCGCGTGGAAAGAGTTTCGTTTTATTTTTTAAGAAACGTTACTATTTTATTGTTACATTCCAGGATAATGTAAAATTTCATGTAGCAATCCTAGATCTAGTAAATTCATGATTCATACAGTGCCGTAATTCTCTGTATTTGGTCGTAACGAACAAATGGCATTAAGCTTATGTCGAATTTGAAAAATAAAATTATTTGAGAAAGAGCTCGAGCGAACAAACTTTATTTGAGAAAGAAAAGTAATATCTAACTAAAATGAAACATATCATGAATTATGTCAACATATTTTATACATTGGACACGAAACTGATAACATTTCCATTTCTGGTTATTTTTAACTATATAAATCGCCATCTGTTGCTGTTTTTTATCTCTGTTTTTAGCCAAGGATTTAGTCATTTCTTGGAATATTGCGTTCAATTTTATAATTAAATAATATAAATTAATAATTAAAAAAGGTTATCAATTAAAATACAGCGTAATTTTTTTTTAATGCGCTGAGAATTCATTTGGTGAAAAGTAATTTGGATTTATTTAGAAATTTTAATTTTATTCTCAAAGTCAATAAAGTGATGCAGCGGGCCACACCTTGGCCACCCCCTAAAAGGAGAATGCCGGGTCGGCCATTTGCGATTCATCCGCCTAGAAACAACCATCCTTCTAACCACTTTACCTGCTGTTGAGGTGTTAATAAACTTCCGCGAATAAAATATAATCCTTAATGATTCAAACCGTTAGTTCCAAAATCATTAACCAATTTATTAATAAAAAATCCAAGCATATAAAGAGTCAAAATGAGAACCATTTTGATACAGGCATTCAACAATTTGAAATGTGGATCTACAAATTGGAACTCGTCCCCTTCACTCCCAGCTGACCCCCGTCCCGTCCGCCCGCCATTACGCAAATTGCGTTTTCCAAAATGGCTGCCTATCATTGTTGTATGGCCGCACGTGAGTCATAAAAATATTTTCGCGATAATTTGTGTTTAACGAAGGAATCTGGACCTACGAAACGATCGGAAGGAACAAGCCGAATTCGTAGAAAATAATTAAAGGACGAAATAAGAGCAGTCTGTCAGCGCGGGTAAGACTAAATTGTTTTCATTTTTTGGGCAATGGACTAACGCTAGCCGGGCAAGCTCGCTGGGGTAGTAGGGAGTAAATCGTTCGCACTAGACAATGGAAGCCGAAAGATTTGGGTTGCGTTTTAATTTCTAGCTGGATGATGCCGAATAACTAATGCCGCCCTATGAATCACATATCCAATTACACAACGCGGTTTATCTTGATTTATATTTTACAATGAGCAAGAGTCGATAAAGAGCCTCGTTTTATGACCCAGAAAGACTTGAAATAATCATATTTTAGTTTTGTTTCAATCACCCCCGTTATCTTCAAGATTCGTTTCATAAAGCGGGGCCCAAAGCTTTGTATTTGAAACGTGATAAAGATCTGTAAAAGAGAATGACGCAGAAATTTTGATGTCGTTGGAGACTAGTGCTTCGCTAATCTGTCGTGTGCAACGTGTGGGGTAATGTGCCTCATTTGGCACGGGCCGCACGGCCACTGTGGACTAACGTGTTCGTCCCAGTGTGGTATTAAAATGCTGCTGCCGCCTGCTGTCACATTTGGAAATGTGCTAAAACATGTGTTTAAAGGCGGTTTCAGTCATAGCGTTTTCTATATTTGGGCCACCAGTACGTGCAGACCCCACGCTCATACTTTCTTCTTTTTTCACGCTTATCTTCTCCACTATAGTGATTCGCACAGCGAAAAATTGTGCTCAAGACTGTTCCTTGGGAATAGAACAAACCCAATTTGGTAAGACAACACAAGTTGACATAATACCTCAAAATTCTTGCATGTACTTTAATCGCACTATCGAATGAATATGCACGAAACACAAAAAGACGAGTTGCACATAAGGAGAAATCGCCGAATCGGAACGAGATTGCAATGGTATTAGCAAAATGTTAAAAGGACAAAACGTGATAGTTACATTTTAATGTTTGTCCCAAGAAATGTAACTATCACGTTTTGTCCTTCAAATTAACGTGCTTTTAACATTTTGATAATACCATTGCAATCTCGTTCTTCTTCATCGTTCCGATTTGGCGATTTCTCCTTATGTGCACCTCGTCTTTTTTGTGCTTCGTGCATATTCATTCGATTTTACCAGAGATGAACATTGGATTACCGTAGAAATTATTTGGTTAATCTCTACTCACTTTAATCGCACTACTGTACAGTACATGTCGAAATTACATGGTGACGTGATACGTGTACTAAGTCGCGCATTTCTTCTTTCTCACTGAGATTGTAGAACTCGACCAGGCAGCTGCTTCTCAACAAGAACCAAATCGGGACGCCATCCATTCATCCAGCCGACAGCGGCGGAGCGAGTAGCGAGCCAATCACCGGCCACTTAAAGGTACATGTCTAGCAGGGGCCCGCACGAGAATAGCGGCGGTCGCGACGACTACCATCGCAGCATGAATCGCGCCTACGAGAAGGAATACCGCATCCTATGCGTGAGCGGACTGAACCACCGAGTGGGCGACGCCACCGTGCGTGACGGCGTGGTGCGCGAGTTCAAGAAGTTTGGCGACGTGGAAGTCAAGTTGGTGGTGGACGGCAGTGAGCGCCTGGCCTATGCCTATTTCCGCTCTCCAGAAGATGCTCGTGAGGCCCGTCATGCCAAGTCTAAACTGGTCCTTTTCGACAAGCCTGTACTCATTGAGCCTGTCTATGAATCGGCCGACAAGCCCCGGGGTCGTCAGCCGCGCACCAGCATCAGCCCCGACATGGGCGTGCCCTACCCATCCTCTAAATCCTCGGCCCGACCGCGCGGCCTGTCCCCAGCCCACTCCACCTCCAGCTCCAGCAGTCTGCAGCGCCGCGGTCACGGTAATAGCCATGAGCTGCACCACCACGAGGGCGGTCCGGGTGCGTTTCGGCGTGACGGCAGCGGTGGTCCGGCGGCTGGCCACCCGGACTTCCTGCCACCGCCCGGCGCCCGCCGTCACGAACAAGACAAGAAGGAAAAGTTTCCCAATTACCTGCACCACATCCCGCCCGAGGAGGATGAGAAAGCCAACCGGACGCTGTTCGTCGGTAACCTGGAAGTGAACATCGTAGAACCGGAGGTGCGACGGATATTCGAGCGCTTTGGCTCGGTGGAGGACATCGATATCAAGCGACCGCCGCCCGGGCAGGGCAATGCCTACGCCTTCGTCAAGTTTCTCAACCTGGACATGGCGCACAAGTCCAAGGTGGAGATGTCCGGCCAGTATATCGGCAAGTTCCAGTGCAAGATCGGCTATGGCAAGCCCATCCCTACCACCCGCATCTGGGTGGGTGGCCTGGGGCCCTGGACTTCCCTGTCGCACCTGGAACGCGAGTTTGACCGCTTCGGGGCTATCAAGAAGATTGACTTTGTCAAGGGTGACAACCACGCCTACATCCTCTACGACAGCATCGATGCAGCGCAGGCGGCGTGCAAGGAGATGCGGGGCTTCCCGCTAGGTGGCCCTAACAAGCGCCTGCGAGTGGACTTCGCCGACGCCACACCCTACAACTTCCACCAGAACGCGGCGGGGGCGGCAGCGGGTGGGGGCAGCGGAGGTCAACAGGCTCAGCGCCACAACACCTACTCGGTGGAGGAGGAGAACTACTACCGGCAGCGGGTGGACCACGAACATAGCGGCCTGCGTGGTTCGTCACGCGATCCTTACTATTACCCTAGCAGCCGGGACGAGTACTCGCGGTGGGGCTCGTCATCGGGCGCCTACTATGATCCCTACTATGAACGGGGCGGTCGGGTCGGGCGCATCCACGATGATTGGGCTGCCGGCGGTTATGAGCGTGATCGCCATGAGGATGATGTCTACGCTGGGAGCTGGGGCGAACGGGAATATGGGGGTTGGCGGGATAATGGGGGCGCGCGGGGTCGCGCCGACTGGAGCGCGGGGGAAAATCGACGCAAAAGACCGCGTTCGCCCGACGACCTTCACTACGACGTGGGCATGCCGAGCGGCCGCGGTGGCCTAGGCGACCATCAGGACGTGGCGCCCTACCGCCGTTACCCACGCCAGCGGACACCGCCCGAGGGTCATCCGGATGCCTCGCCACCACACATGCTGCATCCGGCTAGCCGACGTCGCCGGACCCCCTCTCCGCCACCGCAGCGGGGGTTCCGCTCGCGGGAGGAGATTTCGCGTGAACGGGACATGACCCCGCCTGGCCGACCGCCAGGAGGTGGCGCGGCTGCGCTGCGTGAACGTCACATGACAAGGAACCGCGACGGCCTGTCAGGCGGTGAGCGCGATCGCTCGCTGCGATCTGTGGCGCTCCGCGGCGGCGACGATGGTCGCAACGAGAATGGCGGACGACAGAGAGACTCTTCCTCCGCGAGTCACGGCACCGGCCCATCTCCCGCTCGATTGTTGCTGCCGCCGCTGGTGCCCGAGGCGCAGGCTGAACGCTTGCTGCGCTCCGGTACCCTGACTGAGGTGTCCCGCATCATACCGTGCACGTGGCAGGGTGGCCTGGTGCTTAAGAATAGCTATTTTCCAGTCAGCATGCACGCGTGCGAGGGCGACGCTCACATTGTGGATCAGCTAACCAAGGACGCCTCGAGTAGTGAGAGCCAGGTCCTGCGTATCACGCAGCGGCTGCGTCTGGACCAGCCCAAATTGGACGATGTGGCCAAACGGTTGACTGGCGGAGGATTCTGCATCTTTCTGGGCGTGGCGCCCAGCGAGGACCAGCCGCAGGGTCCTTTGCCCGGCGGCGCTTTGGTGCAGCAGCGCCCCCTACGAAATCTGGTGTCCTATTTGAAGCAGAAGGAGGCCGCCGGCGTGATAGCGTTGGCCGCCACCAAGGACGCCCAGGGCGTGCTGTACGCGTTTCCGCCCTGCCGTTTCTCGCAAGAGCGGATGCGCCGTGTGGCTCCCGGCCTCACCGACGAGGGGCTGAAGGAGGACCATCTGGTCATTGCCGTCGTTAGGGGCGCCATCTGAGGTGGATGTCTCTACCGCCAATATACCAAGCCAGCTACCTTTCTACTTCGAAGACGTAGAGGATAGTCTTACCACCCCTTCCCACCTTCGATCCTAATCCTTCCCTTCCAGGCAATCCCAATGTCGTATTGTCATCGTAAATTCGTAACGAGTATGTCGTATTTCTACCTTTAAAAATATGTTGCCATTATTTTTGTGTGTCCTAATCGTAATTGAACGTAGCTCGGTGTTAGATGGTTGTGTTGTTAACGTACTACAGCAAGTAATCGACGCATTCGTTTTTTGCCCCCCCTCCCCTACGTTTCCTCTTCATCCGATGCGCATTAATTAAACACCATTTCTCGTCCCGACAGAACTAGCCATTGCTGATGTCTTTTTAAGATATTAAAAAGACCCCCTCACACCTCTAAATGTTGCAAATTTCTTCACTATTGCATCGCCCCGGAATCATGTCCAGCTCATCGAATCCCATATGCTATTTGTATCGGTTTTAATGTTGTGGTCATGAAGGTTTATTACCCTCGCGGTGTGGTCTATTGTGCGTTGAACAGCGCAAGAACTCTGCCCACGCCCCCATTTATTTTTTACTAATTGAAAAGAAAAAAAAAAGTTTTTTTTCAGTCAACGTCATCCATAGGTATCATGACGTCTTGTAGACGTAGTCTACCGGGTCCTTTTTATTTTTATTTCTTTTTATGTGTAATCAGCTTTTTGACACGTCTTCTATATAATTAATAATGTTATTATATGTTTGTGACGTAAATAATTTGTGGGGAAGGATGGTAATTATTATAATAAATATATAACCAGTAGTGATATAGGGTGATCATTTTTACTATCACTAATTGTATTGATCGCTAAATGACATGTTAACGTAAAATGACTATGTTGTAAATACAGTGAAACCTCTCCGTAAGGACCGCATGGTGATCGTGATTGATGGATATTGTCTTCGTGCTATCCGATTGAAGTGGGGGTGTAAAGTGGAGGGAAAGATCTAGTCCATTTTTAGGACGCGCCCCCACCTCAATCCTGCTCGCATTATTCTCACAAGCGGCAGTTGCCTGTGTTCGCTACGGAAAGGTTTCACTGTTCGCCGTGTTTCGCCTCAAATGATCTTTTTTGTATTTCATCGTTCCCAGATATTGCGAAAGGCTTCGTGGGAGCAGGTCCCCCGTACCTTGGCCACATTCTCTATCTGCCGCACACACAGGGGCTCCGACCAAAAAAGCATGCCACACACGACCGCTGCTCGAGCGCCGATACCTAATCCAACGGCTACGGAGGAGGGTGGTGAGGCCGCCTCGAGATCTGCAATGTTAAGCATGCGGCAGCGGTGGCGATGGCGGCGGCGAGCTAAGAGTTGGTGGTGCGAAATAGAACCCGCAGAAATGGTGGCGACCGCCCTCGCACTCTCTTTCGGCACTTGGAGTGGCGGTTGACGTGTCTCGGGGTTTTCTTGGTTTTTTTCTCGCATCGCGTAGTTCCGAATATCTAAAAAATCAGTTTTAGTGCACGCCTCAGCAAGTGAGTGAGAGAGAAAGATAGAGGGAAAAAATGAGCCTCGGGTCCGAATTGGCTGTGGCGGTCAATCTGAGAAAAAAAAGTGGTGTGTGTTTGTGTGTGTTACCGGCCTCGTGATATAGGGGTTTTATGACTCGCGTTTGCATGCGTGTCTTCGACGATGATGATGCCTCGGTCTCTGTCCGCACACCTGCAGTCGGGGGGTGTGCGCGCAGTGACGCAGGGTGGTGGTGCGGTGTGTTCCGAAATATGCTGTCGTGCTAGATGCTAGGTGATGATGCAAAAGAAAAAAGTGGTGTTGTTTTTTTGTGAGGATCGCGGTGCGTGTGTGTTGTGAGTGCCGGGTTTTCCAGTAGTGGCGCGACAGTTTTATTTTTAAAAACACACCTTTGAGTGAGTGGAAAAGTGAGTTCGCTGAAAGTGCCGATGGCGTTCAAATTTTTATCTATTAAAAATAAGTGGGGGAAAAATTCCGATGGAAAATATAAAGGAACGGCAGACAAAAAAAAAAAACACGACAAGCGCCGATTTAATCGAAATTTGTAGTGATGCCAAATTTTGTTTCGGAGGAGTATTTTCTTTCTGGGCGACGGAACTTATTGGATCTTCAAGAGTTGAACATCGTTTTTTTTATTATTATTTCGTTCGCAACCGCGTCACGCGCAAAAAATATTTCGCCATTCCGTTAATTTTTTTTTTTTTAATTTCGTCGTCGCAAACAGAGTTCATATTTTTTTGTTTGTGCCAGGTGACAATTGTGTTTGTGCGAATTAATTTCGAAGTGCGTGATGCCGCCTTTTTTTAACCAAATTGGTCGGCCTCAGTGGTAATCACCCGGCAAATAAAATTAATGGGCTCACTTATTTTCTAGTTCAATTTTTTTAAAAATATATAACGTCCGTGAGGAGCGACATAGTCCACTCCAAATCGCTTCTTTCAAAGGTAGTTTCCAAAATATGTTTCTGCCGTCGTCACCCCGAGTAGTGTTGTGCGTTAGTGCGGGCTCCTGTGCGAAGGAGATAAAAAATAATTAAATCTGGAAAGTCGCTAGCAGTGTTGCGAGATTAATTTCATCGACTACTTCCTCCTGCAAAATCGATGTGATTCCCCTCTGTGTTCTCAGCCCCCCTGTGTTTTGTGAAAGTGAGTTCTCGAAAAAAAAAAGATATTTCTCTGATCTTCCCCCGATGCCACCAAAGTAGTGAGTGTGTGTGTGATGTGTGTACTTATTTGCTGATGATCCGTTTTGTGCGTGCGCTGAAGAAGCAAAAATAATAAAAGGAGTTGTTTCTTTGGTTCCAACATATTGTGCGAGGTTCAGTGAATGGTGGCGGTGTGTTAAAGTGTGTATCATGATACTAACGATTGATAGGTGGAAGAGGGTCATTGGGAACGAGGACTCTTTTTGTTAAATTTGCTGGGCCACGCGTGGACACTGCCTCAATCGGGTGTGGGGGCCGGTGCAAAGAAATGGCCGCGAGTGACGTGATTCGTGAGTGACTTTCGTGCGGGCGACGATATTTTATCTTGGTTGCTGGGCAACGAAGAGCAAGGGTGATGGACAGTGGAAGAAGACGAGTTCTACGCTCTCCCGTTCAAAGTTCTAAGAAGATTTCTCCGGTCTTGTGTTGACATCAGGAAAGGACGTCTCTTGTGATGGTGCCAGTGCCGAAGCATAGGGTTGGCTATAATCACAAGCTGATGCAACGAAAGTGCACAAGGCCGGCAATGGAATTTTTGTACTACAAAGGATCAGATTATGTCATTTGTAATGTTTTTAGTTATGTTTTTCTACATTAGTTGTCTAATTTGGGCTAGCAGGCTACGCACGACATGGAAAGGTTAATATTTGTCGTATTTTCAATTGTCATCATTGACTGTAATTTGAGAGCATCAAAAATATCACCGAAATATGTTACAATTCCACAAATTTATAAATTGCCGTACTTTAATTTTTGTTGCAGTGAAATGAAATTGACTAGATTTTCAGTGAATTCAACGTTAGTATTTCGTATTTCGAAAATCTATAAAAATATTATCAAGATAATTAACATATTTGGTGCTACTATGCTGGTCAGAAACTTGTAGCTACTACTTTGTGTTTGTAAACTGGATGATTCACTGGTCTTGTTTTTTTTTAATAAATATTGAATGTGTATTTTTTTTACAATTAAATATCCAGTCTGTTTTTAATCGAATAATGTACTTCATTAGATATTTTTTGAAAGTACTTTACTTCTGATTTCAAGTATTTTAGCCTATTTTTGCACTCAATGAATTAGCTGTACTTGGAGATTTTATTAAAAAGTATCGAGTTTGCTAGCCCGTATCAATTATGATGACATTTGCTCTTGTTAATTTGTTCAAGTAATGATGTCGATTAAATTGTGTGTTCAAGTATTTACTTTTCTTGTCTGTTAACTTGTCTTGCCAGTTTTTTTTGTTTTTTTTTTTATTCCGGATCACTGTAGTGAATAACACTACAGGAGGTTATTGTACCCCTCGCGTCGCT
>JAUJYS010000335.1:0-24807 GCA_033995665.1 Melogona broelemanni
CTTCTGCCGGGAATCGAACCCGGGACCACCCGCTTAGTAGTCTAAGATTATAGCCACTGTACCACGGGGGCCGCACCTCGAAGCGGAACAAAATAAAAATCAGTTCGGTGGGGCAGAATGTTAAATTTTTCATGCAATTTTCGAACTAATTGGATGACAACTAATTCTAACGTCTGCATTTGATGTACTCAACCTGTATAATTTAAATGCAAAAAATACGACTCTGCCAGTATTCGATCCTGGAATCTTCTGCTCCGTAGGTAGACGCGTTATCCATTGCGCCACAGAGCCGCTGATAGAACAAATTATAAAGTAAAATGAATTATAAAGTTTGTAGATTTCTGCCGAAAATTTAAACGGCAAGCAATTGCCACCATATTCCTCGAGTAATTCCTTGTGAATTTGAAAAGGTTTAAGCATTTTTAGTCATAGAAACAAATAATCCTTTCGCAGTTCATCGAGTGTTTCTCGATTTTCATTTGTATTTATTGGAACGTCTTAATTCCTTGGACGTTTCTCAAAGAAGAAACGAGGACGTTCCAACGTTTCTCAAAAAAAAAGGAACGTATTTCTTGGATCGGTTCCTTTGCCGTTCCGACCCAACACTCACTGAAAATATTCGCTCACATATATTGGCATAGTGAAACGAGCGGTACGGAATATTCTGTAGTGATCATAGATAGTGGTCAGGAAAAAAAATATAGGCTTTAAATTGTTTTGCTAATTAGTTTATTGACGCGAGAATTTAAACTGCGAGATTAAACGTATCTGACGTCTGCATTTGTTTTGCGCAACCTGCTTTTAGGAATTTCCAAAGGTCAACAGTTCCAAAATGGTAGTGGTCAAACTCACGATCACAAACTATTTCGATATTTCGACGCAAAAAAATACGACTCTGCCAGGATTCGAACCTGGAATCTTCTGCTCCGTAGGCAGACGCGTTATCCATTGCGCCACAGAGCCGCTGATGGTTTTAGTGTGTGCTATATCAACTGATAGACCTGGTCAGCTAATGCTGCCCCCGAAAATACGCAAATACCGTCGGCACGATGCCATGTGTGGTTGCCTCCTTACATAAAGCTCAGGATGACCGTTCTCAGAACCACCATTGAGTATTGCGTATCATCGTAAAGATATTGAAAATATTGTGATATATTTAATTTATGTTATTTCGCATAACTTCATCATGTGACAATTTTTTTCAATTTTTTTTCGTCAGGATAAAAGCTTACTTGACAACACAGAACAAATTGCGAGCTAGGTAACGATAGATAATTTATTATATTTCAATTATTATATTTGTTTCAATTTGTGCATTTCTGCAAGAGAAAAAATTATTCAGAAAACCTTTTTTAAAAATACGAAAAAAATAATACATAATTTTATTTTATTTTAAAAAAAAATATTAAAATAAACGGTTTCATATCTTTGATTGCCCAGCCATTTTTAATTTTGTTAATAATTTGTCGTTGATTTCTCTCTAAAATTGGACTTCAATCATGAAAAATCGTACGTACCAATGGCTCAGTGGGTATGACAACATTCTACGAAGCGGACGGTCCCGGGTTCGATTCCCGGCGCAGGCTCTCGTTCATTCGACGAGCCGCGGTACTGGTGTCACCCCTGAACTTCCATTAGGGAGTCCAGAGCTTAGGGGTGGATCCTGCAGCCTGGCTATACCAGCTGCCATTTCCCTTCCCTTTCCTACCCCTCACATATCGCCATAGCGACACGAGGGGTAGTAATCCTGTAGTGATTAGTACTACGGTGATTTATAAAATAAAAATCCCTTAATAATCGAAAATACATAGCATGGATCTTAACATGCGCCAAAATACAATTGTTAGTTCATTAAATTGTTTATAATATGATTAGAGGTCGTGAAATAAAACTAAGTTTCTAAGGTTCATGTGGAGTTTCCGAATAACATTTGGACAAGTTGGCTTGACTCCGCAGAGGAAATTTGTGACAAATGTCACAAATTTGCATCAGACAATCGAAAGCTTGAAACCTTTCCTTCGTTGAAAAAAGGAACCAGTTCCCGTTACGGTTCCTCAAATATTAAAAGGAACCTATGCGCTTCTCAGTTTCTTTTCAAAAGGAACTGGAACTGTTATGTCCCGCCGCCACTGAGGGCGCCACTGTCGCTATGTACGGGAACTGGAAGTGGAAGTGACTTCCGGCATTCATCTAGTTCTACCGAGGTGTGAGTAACGTATCGTTCCTACGCGCTCTGTACTTGTTGATACAAGAAGTACAGAGCGCGGAACCGCACCGAATAAATACTCAGTATTTTAACTGTCTAGTATGCAGTCTGATACTACATCGTTATCCCCGCCGATGGGATCTAACAGGAACATTTTACCGTTCCTTCGATTACCAAATATTTATGCTGAGTGGTGTAATGTTCACAATTTTTTTGTTTCATTACGTTCATGATGACGCCAAATGGGCATTTACAGAAACTGATCTAAAGGACATATGCTACATTGCGGACACAGATAAATTTCACACACACAATAATAACAGAATAATTAGCAATTTTTGTTTGATGCTGTAAAATTATTCCGCTGTCGACACACTTTAGAAATTTGTTTTTTAAATTTGTGCTTCCCCAAAAGGAACGCCATACAGAGTAAAGGAACCCCCATTCCAGTTCCTCAAAAATGCAAGCCACATTGCAAATCATAATGCAAGCCATATTTAAGATTCAAATTTTCTAATTTAAATTAGCAATTAGCAATTAGCAATTATCAATTGCTAATTGCTAATTTTAATTAGAATTGTTGCCATATCGCCAAAAAAAAGTTTTTGTACTGCATATTTTTCTGCCATGTACTGAACTTTAGGGACAATCCATTTTAATTGTAAAATCCCACCTCAAGTCCGTAATAATATTAATAATAAGTAAATTAATAGTTAAGTAAAGTAATAAAAATAAAGTAATAAAAATAACAATCAAATTATCTTTTAACTGGTTTGAGATGATTTTGAAGCAAGACAAATAATGTCTCGAATATCAATTTCCAATGAAAATTGTGACAAAAAATTCTTGAGAGATTTCAAACCCACGCAAAATATATCAAAATGTCGAAGTTTACTACGTAGAACTTCTTAGATGATAAATCCACGACAGACATTATCAGTTAATCTATCTTCCTTTATGATATGGTTTACAAGGAAATATTGAGACCATTTCTAAGAAACAGTATCAATATGTGCCAATAGTTAATGATAAGTAAATTATTTCTCTCAAGGTAGCGCTGACATTTTAGAAAATGTAACCATGTGTTTATCCATCGATCACCACCAATGTTGAAACACTCGAGAGCATTTAATTACGTATGTTCTACAAGTGTTCTTTACAAACAATTGTTATCGCACAGGTACAACAGGAAGAAAAAAACCTAGAGCCACTGCGACAAATTTATCCATAATAAAATTGGAATAAATAACTTTTGAAAAACAATCAGAATAAATTATTTCTTTGATAAAAAGTGAAGTTGTAAAATAAGTTGAAGTTGCGAATTTATCTCGAATCCATAAAAAACATTGCAGAATATTTCTAAATCTATTTGAATATCTTTTAGACCGGTGTACAAAATATCGTAAAGTTCTTTGAGTATCCTGAAAACGGTAGAAAGATAATATTGCAATATCTTTTTTTTTAAAGGGGAAATCCCCTCACTGTAGTCAATAGCAATACAGGAAATTAACACAAGCACATGGTTGAAACTTCACAAAACAATTTTATTTCAACAGAATCAAGTAAATGATATTGCCGGCCAGCACTAATTTCTACAGAATTGACACAATGTAAAAAAACAAACATGATCAACATTGCCGTTTCCAGAAGAGATAAGTGACGAAAATGCGATGTCACTAACCATATGAATTATGCACAATAAAAAATCAAACCAAGAACTGACAGTTAGTTGTTTGTTTTATCGAAATAAAGAAAATCAAAATTTTGTAGCGAAGACTTGAAGGATCTGAATCAGACATTAAAGAAAGGACGACTAATTACAAAAATAATATAAAAACTGTACAAAACTTTGAGAAATGTCGCCAAGTTTCGAAATATTATTTTAGTGTGAGCTTTGCAACAGTGACTCATAATTATTTATCCCTCATACCTTCCCTCAACACATCTTTTTAGCAAATAATTCGCTAACCTAATCACTCATTATGCACATGCGGTCCGCTATATTAATAACTTCCTGATCGCTGCAGCAGTAAATATCAAAATAGATTTCACAAATGCACGCTATAAAAGACAAAATAGTAAAAGGAAAACTAAAAAATACATGCAAATAATAATAATACATTTGTAAGTAATATCACGAGACGATATGTATCAATTATAAGCACGAAAACCGACGTCTTACAACAACTGATGTATTTAAAAATTGATTGTCAAAAGTGATTAAGCAAAGACGAGATGAGCAATTATTCCACTATCAAAAAATATACATGTACATAGAAAAAATAAAAAGGAACTTCAGTCACAACTCACTGCAAGCATGTTACTTTGCGATGACCATTGGACAATGATTGGCAACATGCTGCATTATCACATTCACAAATGGCACATACCATTGATCAAAAAAATTATCGGAACATAAATAGTTCAAATTAAAAACGCCTGCCTACTTAATAAGCATTTTCTTATGATGAATTTGCATTAGACAGTGTTTAGTAAATCCTGGTTCCAAATAAAGTATGGCAACATTTGAAAAAAAAATTATAAAATTGCACGCAGATGAAACATTATGAAACTTGAACACAAGCAATAGCTAGAAGCTTGCCCACTTAATCAATTTTAACATTCTTAAGTTGAAAGCCTCGATCAATGCACAGAAAATAAACAGAAAACAGATGCTTAATTAAAAAAATATCACTGTTCAGTAGTATAAGTAATGTTGACGATATTAACCGTCACTGAAGTAACTGTCACGATATTATTGGTCACGATAGCCACTGTCACGATAGTTACTGTCACGATAATAGCTATCACAATAGTAACTGTCATGACCGCTTGTGACACCAAGAAACGCTTGCTACCCTGCATACCGGTGCCAAAACTTGCGCATTAACTCAAATCAAAGCATAAAAAATAAAAGTTGCGAACATGGCCCAATGGCTGGCATAGTTGAGTTCACCCCACTTGCTCAGCGTGTGTGACATGTTGTAGCCCTGGAAGATGAAACCAAAAAAGGACTTAAAATTATTCCTTCTGTGGCATAATTTACATAGTCAATAATTTTGGAAATAATCAAAGTAGGCACTAACCGTTTCCTCCAGTTCTGGCGTTCCATCAAACATGAAACCCAAGTAAGTCAGGTGAAACAAGGTCAATGCACCGAACATCACATTGGCGGATATGACACCTGGATGATCATCCTTATACTGATGGGTACAATCGAATTTGCACTTTCTGGCCAAGATACACGCGTCAAAAATGGTTGCAAGCTTACTGCGTAATGCTGAAAGAGATCATTCAGGAACCAAAGTTTAATTTTGAGTCAAATCAGATTACAACAGAGCTGTGTTCATTAGACTACCTGTACAGGTCTGCATAACCATGCCATTTAATTTCAATGCATTGGCAAAAGATAAATTACTTTCGATAATTATTATTTTATAATTCAGTGATTAATATGAGAACTTCCTATCACAGATACTATTGTAATATAAGTAATATTATATTATTAATTACTATACAGGTATAATTATTACTTCTGAAATTGTGCACAATAAATCGCATGAATACGTATGAAAAAGAAAAAGGGATGAACAAAAAAGATTTGCTGATAGAAACTTCAGAGTTATTCACTAACCATATTCAATGAACGTGTAAAATCCCAGAGACAGCAGCACAGCTGACAATTGAAAATTCAAACCCTATGCAAAGAAAATGTCAGAACAATGTGAATCCCTGGATAGGCATAGGAAATGAAGAATTTTAAAATACAAACAAGGAATCTTCACTGGATCGAACAAAACGCTATCTACTTAGTAGCTGAAAACAAAATAGCCAAGAATAAATAAAAACTCACATGTAAAAGTGAACTTGCTGCATAGGTGGCCAAAATGGCAACGAAAGTTCCATAGGGCCTGCTAACCTTGAAAACATCTACAGGTTTAAAACAAAGTACTAGTTTAACTTCTGATAATAATATTGTTGTTCAAAACACCAAATGCTGGATTGAAAAAATAATCAGCGAATTGCTTATACATCCGACATCCAACCCGAATGAACCAATTTCAAATTTTGAATTCTTAACTTCAAAAGCAAGAATACTGAGTAACTTCTTAAGAATATCGAATGATCAACTTACACGTCTTTAACCAGCTGTGCATTGGAATATTCCAATTTGTGACAATGTTGACTAAGGAACGGGGAACTTCGACAACTTGAGGTCGGGCCACTTTTAGATTACTAGAATTGAATTTAAATGAAGATTTGCACACTAATTAATTGATGAATTACTAAACAATATCGCCAAAAATATGTATTAATTTAATATGGAAAAAGTATACCAAGAATGTTGACTTACGTTGAAAATCCACCAATCGTTGCAGATGCCTCAGAGACAAAGCTCACAAAATAGTGACTTGACCGATAGGACAGTGCATCCCCATAAGCTAAAACCCATTGAGAACTGGGTAATAATAAAAATAGAAGACACGTGTCAAATATGTAAGAGAAACAGTATATTGAAAAATGATGTTAAGTATCAGGCAAGCTGCTACATTATCGAGCATATCTACCTAGAAGGGTTGAGACCACCTTTGAACAACCAACTGGTCCAACACGTCGCCGTTGTCAAGAAAAATATTCCCAATACGAAATTGTAAAAAAACCTCAAAATCCACCACAAATTCTGGAATAAAAAGAAATATCACAAAATTGAATTTACAATAACTTTATGTGTACCAAAAGCAAAAGTTACGTTCATCTTTATTGAATTGTTACTGAAATAAAATCAGGAGGCGGAAGTGACTATGAAACATAACCACATGATAATTGAAGTGGTTAAGGCCAAGACCTTTTCTTTAGTAAATGGAAAAATGCAATCTATGCATTTCAAACTACTTTCTTTTCATATTCCATTATTAAATATTACAAACTACAAATATTTTTAAAATATTGTTTACAATATTTTTTCTATAAAAAAATGTAACTACCAGAAATTCACGTCCCAAACGCACAAATTAAATTCCATTGATTGATAATGATATGGAATTGTCACTTACATCAACAGAGGTCCTACTCATCACCTTCATGTAATCGTTATAATTAGTCCAGGGACCAAAAATGACGGTACAGGGCGAAAAGCAATAGCTAAAGTAGCTCAACATGGATGGCAGTTGGGTTATCTGCTTTGAGTCCATATCAAACGCAATCGATATTACTTTCATCGAGAGAATCATCTGGGCACCTAAATCCAGTAACCAGAATTAGAGCCTGGTTCATTTAGCTACGCATGCAAGAATAAATTCGCAAAATTGTGCAGTTATCAACAGGCAGTTTTAAGTTGGAAGTTAAAAAAAATATTTTGAATGCCAAATAATTGCTGTGAAACAGCGTAAGCTGTTACCGTTTAAAAATATTCCAAGTTATCAAATGGAATCATTTTGTCATCCTTCATAATAAAACAGGGTTTCCGCCATTTTGTGCGCACAAAAATCTGAATGCACAGCTTTAACGCCACTGTGACGTCATATTCCATTAAAAATTTAATGTAATATGTCACAAAAAAGATGCATTAAGGAAGCATTTTTAGCCCATACGGTTCATTCAAATTTGTTTTTATCATTTCCCAACCAGCTTAAAATTACGTGTGCCACCAGTTTTCAGCATGTGCATACCCCTGATAGTGTGCCAAGTTTCATCACCAACAACAAAAAGCTCACTAGACAGCAAACGAACAAACAACCATTATTACAATCACATAAACATGCACGCCCAAATCACACAGGCAGAGCAGCACTTTTTAAATAACAAGGAAATATAAAATCAAAGCGAGACAAAATAAAATATAGCAGTTGAGCCTCATGTTACACATTTGTTCAAACTATTGTTGCCTGGCTTCTGGCATAATAATAGCAGGATATATTTTTTTTTACCTTCAAAGGCTAACAATGTGAATATGCACTTATCATTTATACAAAGAAAATGTGCGATTACACTTTCTCGTATATTCCTCTTGTATAGTGAGCAAATCAATTTTTTTTTTAAATTTATAATACCGAAAGCAAGCAAGAAAGGCAAGAATTGGCAATTTTGAAATTTCTTAAATACAAGCTACCATGTCAACTGTAAAGACGTTTGAGTTAAACCCCCACAAAATGTGGACCAACAATTATAAAATATTGATCATGAATTTGTATTCCATCCTTTTGTGTCTGTAAATCTTTAAAAAAAAAAGTCTTAAAAAATATTTTTTTAAAAAGTTTATTTTCTGCCAAACAATTTACCATGTGCATTTATAATTTCATCTTCCAGCATCAATATTTATTTAAAAGCCTGGCAAAGAAAATGATTAACGGATAAGCAGAATGCTGTCATCAGATGTTAATTACGAACATGTTCCTAAAATTTGTAAATGTAATTTCTGTTCTAAATAGGAAGACAGTATCACGAAAGTTAAAATGCCAGAAACATGAATGCGAAAATTTGAAAAAAGCAAGCAAACAGCTCAGCATAGACCCGCCCATTCCAAAATAAAGAAAGAGTGGATAACACTTCAAACACTGAATTAAAAAAAAACTGCATTCTGCATACGAAAAAACAAAAACGGGAGTTCAAAAGAGTTTTACTCACCAAATCAGTAGAAAAAAGGCAGTCAACAATGCTATCAAACATCCTTGACTTACGCGCGGTAGAATTCGCTTGCTCAGTGGCGAGGACATATTAACGACAAGCAGAACGGCATAAATACCGAACGAGAAGACAATTAAATAAATAATTTCTTTGCCGAAAAAACTGTAAGTGATCCAGACCCCACAGGACATGGATATCAAGTGCAGAATGTTCATGTTGAAAACACCTATGAATTGCAAAAACACATTTAGCAACATAGTGATTCAAAAATGAACTTGTTTGAAAATGTGGTTGTAAAACCACAAACTGACATTGGATGAATTATTGTTTTGGCAGAGGAAGAGACAGAGTTGGGTAAGTTACTTTTTAAAAGTAACTAAGACGATCCACGTTACTTATCGACAAGAAGACTTATACATTTACCATTCCTTAAAAAATAAAAGTAACCAAACCGTTACAAAGTTACTCAAAATTGCAATTAACGGAAATAACGTTCCGTTTTCGGGCGTTACTCCCTAACTTGCTCCTTACTGAACTCTTCTACTTACTAAAAAAGTAACTACACCGTTAGAGTGACTCGAAAATGAGAGTAACGGAAGTAACGTCCCGTTTTCGGAAGTTACTCCTCAACACTGGGAAGAGAGACCTATTAATTCCTAGACCTTTAAAAAAGCGCTTTCACCAGGATAATATTAGCTGCGGACCCTAGCTGCGTTCCCAGCCGTCCAATGAAACAATAAGAAGTCTTTCAAAATTTTTAGCTTACCCAAGCTCAGGCAAAATCGAATGACACAACAGCTGAGGAACAGTTTGCTCAACGGAAACATTATATCCTTGATGGCTGGCATGGCGCAGGTATGCAACATTTGCTGAAAACTGGTAGACTCGTATTCTTCGTCCTCCCAGTGAACGCCGTCCTCGGCGTATTCATCGTAGTCTTCCGTGTCCTCGTAAATGTCGTACCACTGCTCGTCACCCATTCTCCAACCTGTGGTCGGATCCCCAACTGCAAGTTGGGCCAAGAACCAATTACTGCCTCGTTTCCTTTATTTTTGTGGGGAAATTTGCCACACTGAGCGAATATCACTGCAGGAGATTCTGTACCCTTCGTGTTGCTTAAGCAATATGTGAAGGGCACATTTTTACCAGCACCCCTGGATAACCAATAAACGAAAGCCTGCGCCGGAAATCGAACCCGGGACCACCCGCTCAGTAGACTGTTGCCATACCCACTGACCTACTGGTACGTACATAAAAATTGGCTCTAAGAACAATCCGTCTAGCTGACTGCTAATAAATAAAATAATAAAATAAAATAAAATGGGCTCCGCCATTGAAATTAGTCCAATAGAACACCATAAATCCTTGGCCGTTCCTAAAAAATAGGAATGAGGACGTTTCAACGTTCCGCAAAAAAGGAATGAATTCCTTAATTGGAACGAGACATTCCTTTGCCGTTCCTATCCACCGCTGCATATAGGAACTCAACCAAGTTCCCGACTACTGAGTATTTAATCTTCAAACTTTTCAATAATATTGATATACATAAAAATAAAATGAGATATTCCGATCACAAAGGAAATAGCGCGCGCAGTGAATTTTTTTTACAAGTGTCCATAAATTAAAGTGTTTAATTCACAAAAATAAAAATATCACGTTTGTTCTCAAATTTCCCTAACTTTCCAGGTGATTAGAGAATAATCCCTTACGGTATTAGCCTCTGAGTATTGTCGACTGATCGAGAATAAAAAAACAGCACCCTGTCTTCATATCCTTTTATTTATTGTTAAGGTGTCCTCCAGTGGCCAAAATCTTGACAACTAAAACGAGAAACACTCGTAGGATTTCAATCAATTAACAATCGATACATTTCTGCTGCCTAAGTAGCACGAATCGCCACATTAATATTTTGGTTATGCTGCTCATGGCTGTCCTAGGGGACCAGCGGGCATGTCGTTTTACCGCGCGAAAATTACTTTAAGTGCATGCACTGTATCTTTACTATTGTGTTTTTCAGACAAATATAAATGTAAACATCTTCAACGCTAAAAAAAATATGGTTGAACCAGAATTGTGGTCATGTTGTCACACATGATACAGAGAATCGACTAGTTGCCAAACGTTATGACAATGCCAGCAAATTCACAAATATGTGAGGCAACATGACAATAGCCCCTCGCCCCAGTACCTTGCTTAGCCGTAGTTGCACTTCACTTCCTGAAAATTTATCCGGTGATTATTATGAAGATGTAACGAAAAAAGTGACAATCAAACATTGCCAGACGATGCAAACAGCTATCACGATCATATAACATCGATAAAACAAGCTAATAAGAGTCTCAAATGCAGAGCCTATTCATTCCACTCTTCGTCCTTAACTGCTCCTTTGACCTTCGCCATAGGCCCACTCCAGGGTAGATTGCAGATACGCACATATGTACATTAAAAAAGTTGCAGTACGTAAGGTAACGTGACTACAGGCCCGGTATGCATGCACCGGTACCGCTGAGTACCGGTGCGACACTTGTTTATGCTCGTTCAACAAATATCGATAGAAATCGGTCTTACCTTGTCGAAAAACTGCAGATGTCAGCTGTTCCGGTGCACTTGTCTATTTCATGCCCGCTAACTTCTAATTTATTGATAATGAAATTCACGATCGATTCAAAAAGCTTTGCGACAAATGTAAATTGTTAATCACTTTCACCGTACAATTAGTAATTTCACGCATGAATTAAGAGGTCGCGTCATATATAGTCACCTGAATGCCGCGCCAAAAATTTGCCATTTGAAATATGTTTCAACGCACCCCTATTTAACAAAATGAAAATTCCTAATAAAATGCCAGAAAAATAAAAGTTTCGTCTGCTATGAAAATGCCATCTGTTCAATTCAATGCCCGCCAATGACGTCACTTACTGTAGGATTTAAAGAGAGGCATTCGGTATTCATATATGTGCCAGCCGAAACCGCGTTTACCACATTTACCACGTTAACTGACGTATTTTGTTGATGAGACTGCTGCAAAAAGTAAGCGAATTTGAGCTTATTCCTGAAGTAAATCAGTCACTAGTGCCCGAGTTGCGTCGGCCAGTCATCATTTGGATATGGTTACCAAATTGCTCTCTCGATCTGCGAGATCGAATGAACGGATGACTGCGACCAGTGAAATTTATAAAATCGTTAATTTAAAGTCAATGGCGATTTCTGCCAATGTGTAACAGGCATTTCACCGTGTTTCATTTAATAATTTAGCAATAATGCCTCTTTTAAATGATGTAGTTGCGATTGTGAATGAATTTTTGGCGAACCCTGGACCGTATAAACCGGCGCTAGCTGCTGTCAAGGGATTCAGAAACGGAGTTGTGTAAGTGTTTGGGCCAAAGTGTTATGTGTCTAGTGTTATGTGGTTTTGAAACTCGGGGAATCAATGAACCTAATATTGACCCGTTTGCAGGGGCGGACTACCTACGAAAAGGCCCGGGTGGAAAATGATGCCAAGGGGTGCCCTTTTTGGTGGGGGGGCGGAAAATCCCCGCCCTTCCGCCATAGCCAGTCCGCCCCTACCCGTTTGAGCCTAGAATTACTTAACATATTGTTGCAAAATCACACCCCTCCCTGGGGGCGACCTAGTAATTTGGCCAAGCGTAGGCTTCTGACCTAGGTATGGGTCATTTGTGTGTACCTGAGATTGCACAGGTCCTACGGGTCGAACGGTTTTACTTCTATTTCGATGGAAGACGTGCGTACGAAATTTTCTCGGCAGAAGAAATTTTTCTGTCTAGTTTGGGAATTGAACCCGTGTTACTTGCATAGTCTGTTAACACGACAATCCATCACATGTATCGTAATGCTACGGGTAAAAAATTCTCCGTAAAAAAGAAGCCATTATGGGTTTCACCCAATCTCCCGGTATCTGTGAGTTTCCTTGTACTTAAATTAACTTTGTACATAAATCGACACTTCACAATTGCTTGCCACTGTGACTCAATGAGGAACTGGATTCAACTGGGGTCTTCACCAATTCTATTACGTTGCAAAGATTTTATCTTTAACATCTGCGTTCGACAAACTTTTTCTGTATTGGGAAACCGCTGAAGTACCCGGCCACGTTACTGATAAGCAATAATCATTTTTTTTTCGCCATGAGCAAACCAGCAATTCGTTCTGCCTATCTACTTAATTGCTACTTGAATCTAGTGCATTCATTTTTATTAAGTTGACACAAACTTTTCATTGTGATTTATGATGTATACGTCTAAAATATGTTTTTCCTAGTGTTTAGGTGTACAGTTCGATTTATCCTTTTTTTTGGTGCTTTAATACGACGGGGAAATTATTATTCTAAAAGTGTGTTCTATTTGTTTCACAGTTATGGAGCGAAAATCCGAGCACCTCATGCCTTGGTGATGACATTCCTGTTTAGGGAAGGAAGGTAATAAATTTCTAAAACTAAAGTGTTTTTTAAACGTTAACCTCTAAAATAATTTACGAAATCGAAATTGTAAAAATAAAATTCACCTCTTCATACATTAAAATAATAATTTTTGAAATTGATACAAAAATAGTCAATTGTTAATTATTTTTTATGCATTCAAAAGTTAATACCACTGCGTTAATTAATTCGTGTACTGTTCCAACAGTTTGAAAGACAAATTGACGTTCATCATCAAGGCAACTATAACACACGCCCGAAATCTGGCGTACTTCTCGTTTACCTACAAAGTATTAAAGACGCTGCTGAGCGGAAATGCCGACCGTCCAAAACCGCTTCAAGTATTCATCTCTGGCTTCATAACTGGATTCCTAGTTTTTCACAACAAATCGCCGGTTAGCAACCAGGTAAGGACACGACACATATGCCAACATTTGTTTAAAGCTAAAAATAAACAAAATTATTTAAAAAAAATTATAAAAAAATTTGTTCAATGTTCAAGAGACCGATAAATAAAACACGAATGAAAATTTCATTCCTGTACCCAATTTCATTAAAACCTACGCACCCCGTTTGCCGATTTCGGAAACTCATTGAACGCCTCCCTTTATTTTGCTATAGATTCTCTTGTATTTGGTATCTCGAATCGTGATGGCTTCGGCCAACCTGGCCATCAAGAAGGGACTGATCGTCCTGCCCAAAGACACGCCCCTCTTTCCCTGGATCGCGGCCCTCATCTGGGGCATCACCATGCTGCTCTTCGAATTCCAGAGTGACACGCTGCAGGACTCGCTCCGGGCTTCGCTCACCTATCTCCACGAGGACATCAACGTATGGCACACCTTCAACGACTTTTTATGGCACAATAAATAGTCGGTTGTTGCCATCCCGGTTCAATTTCCAAATCAAAAATTTATATATATTGTGGATTATGGTGGTTAGTTCAGGCGTAGAATTTCTCTGTTCCCGTAACCATCTCCAAATGAAAAATTTATATTAATTTAAACGTGATCAAATTGGGTGTCGTGCAGTGTTGGGAAGAAACGGCAAAGAAACGTCTCGTTCCAAGGAATTCGTTCCATTTCTGAGGAACGTTGGAACGTCATCGTTCTTTTTTAGGCACGTCCAAGGAATTATGAACAACCTTAACGTAATGTTAAAGTACAAATGAAAATATTATTTGATAATTATTATTACTGAAAAGGCTTAAGTATTTTGAAATTTAAATTGAATTTGTCTGGGATTATGGCAACAGTTATTTGTTACAAAATGATTTCGAAAATTGCGTTAAAAAATTATTACTGCCCGTACCAAATTAAATTTTTGTTTGTTGATTTTTAAATCGAAGGAACGAGGAACGCCCTCGTTCCTTTCTTTAAGAAGGAACGTGGAACGGGAACGAGTTCCTTTTTGAATGGAACGTACCCAACACTGGTGTCGTGTCGGCGGACTTGCATTCGGATATTGCTTAATGATTTTTTGTTTGTCGAGCTGTGTTTCAAGGGGCTATTACACTCTAATGATTAATTGATGAAACTGCATATACGTTAGGGGGAGGGGGCGGGCATTAAAAAGAGCTAAAATTCGATATTTTTTCCCCCAGAAAATAGAAGTTAGCTTCCAGGAGTTGTATTTAATTTTAAGGGTTAGTTTTAGCTGGCTAACTGATCAAACGTATGACAAGAAAATGATTATTAGGAGCCGTTTTTGAAACAAAATGAGAGAAAGTGTAACCTAGACCATTTAAGAGACGATACGGCAACTTTAAGATGTCAGGTATGCGGAAACGAGGAATAGAACAATGTTTACACTTTCTCTCATATTGGATCAAATGTATGTCCTAGAGTGAAATTGAATTGAAAACATCATATATACAGACATTAGAATCTAGTCTAGTGTTGTCATTTCACTATTAGGCGGCAAACTTTGGAATAGTTTTTGGTACAATAAAGCACAGCTGCGTTTTTTCTTCTTTAGTTTGAGCACAGAATTATCTTGTTTTATTTATAAAATAGTAATCTATTGTATTTTTCATTGATCATTTTTATCAATGGAATGGCTATTTAAAATAAAATCTTGTTTCGTGATATAAATAGATAATGGAGTTGGTTTCCTTTCTTTGTTAAATACAGCGTTTTATTATCGTATAAAATACAACTTGAACTTGTCGAAAAAATGCTTTGAATTTTGTAAAATGTTAAATATTGTTTTAATAAATAAATTCCCAGGAATAAGTAGTGATCTCTGTAAAAAAAATTGAAGTAATGTTTCAAATAAAAAAACAACCAAAAAACCCCTATTAACTGGTTTAATTTTGTAAATTCATTCTGGAATAAAAATAGAAAAGCAAAAGACAAAATAACAAGTTATCTATCAAATTGCTCAGAAATCAAAACATATTACAAGACTACAGGACATATGATTATAGGACTCAGTTGTACAAATCAGAACATCGATAAAATAACCGCTTGGAAACAAAAAAATGGAACCAACTCTTAAGAAAGGCCTGGTCACGCAACAATGCGATCAATCAACAGAAAATGAGCGCTCACGTCGAGAAAATCTCAATTACTTTTCTTCTCGCTGGCTTCGTACCGGAACCATAAGCACTACTGCAGTGTGGCACTTTT
Source organism: Melogona broelemanni (assembly GCA_033995665.1). NCBI lineage: Eukaryota > Metazoa > Arthropoda > Diplopoda > Chordeumatida > Chordeumatidae > Melogona > Melogona broelemanni. The sequence continues at coordinate 15,896 of JAUJYS010000335.1, forward strand.
ATTTTTTACGGGTTCCTGTCTTGCGTGATGAGACTGAATTATTGGCCAGAAAAAAATCTATAATTGCAATTAGCTACTTCTTTGCTCTGTGCGCCTAAACGAACAGTTTTTCCTTTCGAGTAATTTTTATCATATTGGGACCCGTGGACAAAAAAGCATTTCAAAATGACTTGATTTTCCACCGTATTTCAAAAATTTAATTTGAAATTTCAAAAACAATAATATTAATTTACTAAAATACATAATATACTTCGAAATTCTTCAAATAAAAGACAAAAAGAACTACAAAATGACATTATTTTCAACTGTATTCCTAAAATATAATTTAATATTGCAAAATGACAATATAAATGTACTGAAGTAGATAGAATTACGTAGTCTTTTCATTGCAGCTGTTTGTCGTTAGTTTTTTTATATTTTTTTCCGGATCACTGCAGTGAATAGCACTACAGGAGGTTATTGTGCCCCTCGTGTCGCTTTGGCAATGTGTGAGGGGCACATTCCAGTACCACAGGATCGAATAAACGAAAGCCTGCGCCGGGAATCAAATCGTTACCGCCGGGACATAGGTTTGAAACATTAGATAGCTAGATCCCTCTCCTGGTCATTGGGCAAAACTAGGCTAGTCATTAGGCCAAATCAGTAAACCATGCTGCCTAGCAATCGAGCCATTGATTATTTCCAAAATAATACTGATATGAAACTAAGCAAAAATTCTTATGAGATTGAATCACGTCATCCAGTTTATATAAATATATATCACATACCTTTTTGTGAAGTTGTTCCACCACATCCACGAGTACACGAGCAGTGTCGATCGGCAAACTGCAACTTTTCAATGCTTTAACATGCCATTACCTCCGATAAAATAGTGATACCAGAAACTTCATAAACCTAGGAAGGTAGACGCTCAATTTGGGAGGGCCCATGGCTGGCGTATCATCAGTAGTAGGAAAAGGTATGATGGGAGGCATTTTCTCCCGTCTGTAGTGATCGAACCCGAGACCACCCGCTTAGTAGACTGTGACCATATCCACTGAGCCACGGGGGCCGACAAGGTTGTTGGCGATGTTTGATCTTTGATCTATTTTGTTTAATCGCTATACACTGTATTAACGCCCTCGGCCACTAAAATTCCTGTTACGCGCACATGACATTTACGAAATAAAACTGAGCGAGACGTAAAATAATTAAGGAATTCTGCACTAAAAACTGAACGATAAATACGTTTTGGGTGAATCGCACAGGAGTTCTACAGTAATTCGAAGTGAGTTTGACAACTTTCAAATCGATAAAATTTATCAGGGAAACAATTTACGTAACATTATTTCAATCTAATGAGGTAAATCAAGAGAAAGAAAGCGGATATTCGCTTTCGGGCAAAGTGGTTCCTAAGACGATTTTTCACCCAGAAAGTAATCTACAGTAGCGATCGGAAAATCGTGTTCTTAACGGACGTAACGGGTTAATGTTTAATTTGTGCGCTAATTAGGCCGAATTATAAACCCAAATAGTTCTTGATAGTATTTTTATGCATGCACGAAGCAGCCACATTATCGTTTTCAGATGAATAACTTCGCGCCGTTGGCCAAGTTGGCAGGCGATAAGCCATTTGAAGGGTGGGGGTGTTATTTTTGAGTGTGGTCCAACTTTAGTAATCCAATTACACCACTGTACCATGTTGCAATTTTCTCAATATAATTTTTTAATTCTACTTTCGATCAAACGATGACAATATAAAGATTCTATGAAGATTGAATCGATAATATTGGTGATCTGCTTGTGAATTTTGAACAAGTTATGTTTATTCCAATTTTAGTGATAGGCGAGATTTTCAGTTTATTTTGTCCGCTAATTTAACAATGTCGGACGATTGATCAAAAAGTATTTTAACGCATTTTTTTCTTCAAATTAATGTTGTCTCATTGAAAATTCACATTTCGTTAAACAGGTGTAAAATTACTATGTTTTGCTGGTGTAGCTGATGTAGCTGATGTAATTATAATGAAATAATTTAAAAATCATTATCATTGTGTGACGACCTAATAGAATCGAGTGTCATTTGATGGAAAAATACACCATTCCACTATGTTGGGAATTTGAACCTTCACTTTTTTTTCGAATGACTGCAGAAATCGATTTATGTTCATTGATCGGCACAATTGACACCCCCCGAAGAGTGTACCAATGTAGCAAGGGTATCAATGTCCAACATTGCGACCCCTCCCGAATTAACGACCGACCTTTTACGGTTTTCGGACTGCCGGAGTCTATGATGCTGTAATTTCCAGATTAGAGGAGCTCCGAAGATTAAGGAATAGAGAGGGGGAAGGCAGAATTTTCCGTTTCCTCGAGCCACGAGAAAAGGAAAAGCTGTTTTGAAGAGATTGAGGAGCGTACGTGTACAATAAAAACCAGTATGCCAAAATGAATAATTAAAGGAACCAAACGAGCGAATGAAGCCTTTGAAAGATTACTTTGAGGTTCTTTGCCCTCGTGTGAGCCACACATGTTAACATGGTACGACTCGTCAGTGTTGGGTTACAACGGAACTTTACCATTCCGTTCTGGTTCCTTTTTTGAAGAATTTAGGAACGCCTAGGTTTTATATTTTAGAGAAAGTGGAACGAAACTGGTTCCTTTTTTAGTAACTGGAACTGGGGTTCCTTTTTTTAGAAACTTGAACGGGGGTACATGGACTTGAATTAGGAACTTGAATGGGGGTACTTTCTCTGCGGTCAATGCGTGGTTCATTTGCCCGAACAGCCGTTTTCGCGTAGCGTGCATTCTCTCCAGGACCCACTGAAAAAAGTAAATTGAAAAGGCCCTTCTATACATGTATCCTAATGTATGAAAGGGCCTTTTCTATTTACCTTTCTCCGTGGGTCCTGTAGATAATGCACGCTACGCGAAAACGGCTGTTCGGACAAATGAACCACGCATTGACCGCAGAGAAAGTCACACTATTTGTTATAATTTTATGTTTCATTCACTTATTGCAAATAACCAACATACATGTACGCAACACCTGTATATGTAATACAAGTTCTGAAGTGGTAAATAAACCAATTTTTACTACCAAAGAAGTCGCTGTCTCCCATCTTCTCTGGTCGGTGATACCATCATCAACAATTGATAAATTACAACAACTCGTATCACCTTTTCAATATATTGATAACCACACATGTACCTTCATATATTGTCTTTAGCAACACGAGGGCACATAAAAATTGCGTGTGATGATTATGTTCAAACCGGTACTTTTTATTTTCTGTATCCATACTTTATATCGCACGTTGAAGCAAAAATAAAAAAACACGTTCCTAACTCTATATATGCGTCACCGATTAATTCGCCATACAGAATAAATATATCCCATATTTTCAATTATTTATTATTTAAAACACAAGTATTCAATTATTTAAAACATAAAAGTGATGTTCTTCCAGTACATCACATCACCCTAAAGATCTCCGAAGAGAATTTGGAACTTCCAAGAGAAAATTGAAACTAGTTCCTTTTTAAACTGATGATTCGCCGCATTTGCAATGTGATACAGTTAGCAAATGGGACTACGATCCGATTCGAGGAAGGTTGTGTGAAGCCGTTGTGTTTGCAACGGGATAATACCTTGTGGTTTTGAGTGGGACATTTTCTTCGACGACAAACTAAAATCTAATCCCATTTGATAGCTTCGTTCTAATCCCCATCACAATTTGCGGTGACCGTGATACATCCACGAAACATCGGCAAGCAAAATGAGGAACACTTATCATTAGGTCGACAATATAAGGTCGACCTTATAATGCGTACTTACGGTTATTAAATGCATATTACAGATAATGCGTTGAAGCTCGCAATGCAGTCATTCTCTCAATAATGGAATAATAACTCGAACCAAATAATTTCATTACTTGTACAATAATAAATAACAAAAATAAATATAAAGTTATTAATTAATATTATTTTAGGTATTAATTAAGTTATGAAATATTAAGTAGTAATAAATGGCAAAAATAATTATATAAAAATAAATAATAAATCACGAAATTGTATTTGTTATTTATTCGAATTTCATCTCGGTGAGCTCCCGCAGTTTAATTGTAATCGTATATTAATAATTTCTTAAATATTTTATTCTAAGTCGGAATAAATTAAGCAAAATTTTGTAATTTTATTTACCACCTTTCAAGTCGAGTTCAAGTCAAGTTACCAAAATTCAAGTCGTTAGTTGCGAGTGGTTAGGATATCATCCTAACCACTCGCAACTAACGACTTGAATTTTAGGACGGGAGAAAATATATTGATCTAATTGCGAGGACAATTTGCAGTAAAAATAATCGCGACCCTGAACTGAAACACCGTCGGTGCATTGCGGGTAAGTTTTAAGGGGGAGCTTTCCTTAGATTCGAACACGTCATTACCAAAACCAGAAATATATAGGCCGCGCGCGGGCTCCGTGATTGGCGTGTTTAAACGGAACCACCGAGAGGTTTAAAACGAGGATACCCGGGCAGCAAGCCAGAAACAAAACCAGGAGACAATTTAATCGCGGACGCCCCGGCATTAATATTCGCCCGCATCACGCCACCACCCCATCTCCTCATTCTAATCCTTTTATTATGGAACATTACTGGTGCCTACATTCTCGTTAATTATCTTGCGTGCAAGTGTAATCTCTTAATCCCCTTTTCTTTAACCCATCCCCATCCACCTCGCCTACCCGTTCCGAACGACTCCGCCTCTTCTCCACCCACTCACCACCCCCATAGACCAGCAATTGACGTTTTTGCATTGGGTCGACATTTTGGAAACGGGTCGAAATTTCTTCACCATATTTTAGTTGTTGTTATTATTATTTGACATCACTGTGGTGATCGGCACTACAAAAGATTTTGTGTCCCTCAAAATATATAAATAATAATAAAAATTAAAATAAATAAAAAATAAAAATTATAAAAATGGAGGGGCACGTTTTCATTTTTGTATTTAAAAAACGAGAGGCCGAGCCGGGATCCGAACCCGGGATCGCCGCACCAAACGCGGGCGCATTACCGTCTGAGCTACGCGACCGTGCATTTAAGATGACTAGAATATTTTTTTTGAACTGTGATGGGAGCTACGAGCGTAGCTCACCAACGTTTTACCTAATCTAGGCTTCAATTACTATTTTAATTACAATACGTACCGGCAAACAGACAGCCACCCAGAAGGATACTGTGGCGAGGGATTTCAAACATATCTTCAAATTAGGATCTTTAACATTTACCTGATAGCGTACAGACGCGAATCCCTCTTTTTCACTCTTATTTAAAAAAAAGACTCTCTTACGAATTTATTTCGCATCAAAAATTCCGGAAGTATTGGCAAGGTATTGAATCCGCGTCACGGGCATGGTACTTCGAAACAGTAACCAATTGTTTTTCCGCCAATTTCTGCCAGGATCAAATAGCTCAATGTGAAAACGTCACAAGAGCTTTTCAGAATGAAATTAACCGGTCCTCGGAATTTGCCACGTTTCTGAACACAAAGGGGATTCGAATTAAGGAGGGCAACGGGCTCAGGGGTCTAATGCTGCCCCTCCTCATACCCTTCCCCGCCCCCGCACTCCAACCACAAAATGAATCACCACGGCACAATAAAGGTTTATGGGCTCTGCGCTAGATGGCGCTTATTTCGTTATTTGGCACCTGATGACGACGCGCGTAAAGCGTGTAAACGTTCAAGAAACTACAGAGAAACAATAAAGAAACAATGACTACTGTTTATTGATCTGCTTCACGGATGATGCTAAGCCATAGCTATGCTTGTGGTCATTCGTGGTAGATTTGTGTACAAATTTCGTGAAAATACAGAGATCCCAAAGGATTTATTCCAAATTAATTTGCAATGGTAAAACACTCGGCGCAAAATAAAATTATTTTATTTCCTCGCATTATAGATAAGCGGTCATTCATATAATGCATTGCTGTTTTTTTTTTTTTTTTTTTTTTGATAGCCCCGAAGTTATTATCTAACCAAATCCTAATTTCATTACGATTTATCACGATGTTGATGGGAGGCGTTTCACGCTTTTAGTTCGATCGCAAAGTCCTTCAGATTAAGTTTGACCGAATAAAGAAAGAAAACCAAACGCCACCAAGCTCAAGATACTTAAAAGTTCTTCGTTTAAATGGGGATTTGTTTGACTGGTCTCGTCTCAGTCCATGATATCAGTTGACCGGGTTTAGAAAAGAAAATATCGTTCGCGATTTGAGGTTAATGTGGATATAATGGTTGTCTGACAAACGGAGATGGAATACACGTCGATGGATTAACGTTCATGAAGAAAAATGAAATAATTGAAATATTAATCGAATGACATTATCAAATTTTAATTTCCGCACGCGCCCCCTTTATTCCAAACGATATAAGTCCTTGCTAGATGGGCAAAGTGCCAACTAGAAGCTCACATATGCTTTTATCGCAATGCGGCGATAAAACTTACAACTCCCACGTGTCAGTCACTAGGGTTCAAGGTCGTCTACTGAGTATGGTTATGTGGACTATTTAATTGTAAGATTTATATATCGTCTGGTTCACTTTCCAAACGGTTTAGGTTGATCTCAACACGCAAGAAAATGGTGGGAAATGAAGTTTCACCTTACGAAAATGTCACGGTAATTTTGTTTTAAAATTATTTTTCAATTCAAAATAGTATCGTGGAGATCGTAGCAATTATTTTCCGAATGGATCGCTTTAGGCAAATTATTTACTCGATTTCCTAAACCAGATTTTATTTATTCACATTCTTATGTACATTCTCACTACAGTATTTAAAAAAAAATGTATTTTCAAACGCAGTTTCTCTCCTGGTTTGTGCAACTAAGAAGTATAGACGAGACCCTGAAAAGTCATCCATCCAGTTTTGTTCACGAGATTGATCTTCTTCTTGGGGGAACCATCGCCCTAATTCATGGTAAGATTTTGAAAATACAAAAATGTTTACGAAAATTATTATAAGACGTCCCCATTTACCTGAAAATGGCCGTGCAGCCGAAAGCTAGTATAATTTCTGTTCTAAAAATAAAATTTTATTCAACTGATTTTTAAATTGTTTCATTTAATTTGTCAAAATTCATTTGTAGATTGGTAAATTACTACAAATGAAAATTAGCAAGGATATAAAACCTAGAACAAAACATGAATTTTTTTTAATTGTTTGCAGCCCTGAAAACGGGAGGACGTTATCCCTACTTATGGCTGGCTATTTTCCTGCACGGCATCGTTGTGGAATCTGTCTCCTATTCAGTTCCCGACATCGACAACTTTTGGCACTCACAAAAATTCATCATGTTTCTTGGCGGAAAATTGCCTCTGAGCATTACCTTCCTGTGTAAGTATATCATGGATGAATTTGTCAATCAATAATATACATGTATAATTTGGTCTGAAATCAAAATCATCGCCCCAAATAAATGCACTGAACACACCTATACACAACCCATTCGGCATTGAAATATTCGACTTAAAAATGAAAATTTGTACAAACAAATATTTTTCTCTAAAAGAAAAGCAATTTTTTATATTGAATCTAGATCCAACCTTTTTGTACACTGCAGCGGTGGCTTCATCATACTTGAAGTTACCGATGTTCATCGAGCCGTTTGCCGGTAAGAAATACTGTAGCAGTAAAATGTTTTGTTTTGGTGAGCACTGATTAAATAGCATGTCAATCCTTTGGCTTGATTGAGGATATCAATTTCTTTTCCCAAAATTACACCTGAATATTCAGAATGCGTAAAAAAAGTGTTTATCGTAGTCGCTCTATTAAATACGAAATTTTAGATTCGAAATTCAACTGTTTTTTTTATAAGAAAATCAGAAAAAACTTTAAATTAGTTGCTAAGTAAATATAATGCTATGGACAATGTATAGAGAAGACAAGTGAACCGAGCGACCACAATAACGCCGTTTCCTTAGCCACCCCTCATAGCTAGCAATTAGTTGCGGCTAAGGGGTGGCTGAATTCCTACATGTTTGTGGAGTGATGGCGGAAATTAATGTAATTTACATATTATTTTCGTCAATAAACAAACAACAAACGCCCTCAAGTTAATAACCCAGTTGCCTCACTTAACCAATCGTTGATCATGCAGTGGGCTTGCTGACCGTGTTGATGGACATCCCCTACGACATACTGGGCATCAAATATCTGTTCTGGACTTGGCATGATACCGACCCCAACATCTACGACCGTTTCTACTGGGTTCCGTGGACCAGTTTCTATTTTCACGCCACTTTCGCCGTCAGCGTCATCTTCTTCAACAATTTGTTCCGGAAGTACTTCCTTGGCAAAGGGCGCTACGATCCGGAAACGGCAAGGTTGCGCCATTTTCCTTTTTTACACTGTTTTATTAAACGATGGCGGTGTAAACAAAATTACACGCCGAAACAAGTGTAGAATTGAACGAGAAAAACTGATTTAATACATAAATTAAAATAAATCTGTGATAAAAAAGTCCTAAAGCTACACAAACTAATAAACATCTAAGCATTCTCTGCATCACAAATTTAATTAATTTTATTTATTTAATCAGTTTTTCTCGTGGTTCTCATTTTTTAAAACTAAGCCTTGCTCTTCCAGCACTAAATTTTACAAATTCTCAAATATTTCATTTCATAAGAACTGTCATTTCATAGTATTCATAAACAAATTGTAGTATTTCATTGGCAGTTTTCTTGATACATTTTAGGTTAACATATTGCGTAAATTGCCTTGTTTAAAACGCTTTGATTATCTGAATTTTATATTATTTTACTTTGTATCCTCATAACTTCATCCAAATACCTTGAATCGTTTTATAAATTTATCTCATATTTTCTCATTATTGACTACACCTTAATTCTATGAATATTCAATTCCAAATAAT